>JARYHS010008646.1:0-17996 GCA_031002005.1 Vandiemenella viatica
TTCATACATATTATACTATGATCTCATACTTATCATACTATTCCTCATACTTTTAATACTATGATTCTTATATTTCATACTTTTAATATTATGCGACCTTAATCTTGCTGCGCTCCTGGCTGAGGATTGAAAGTTCAGTTATTATAACTTCAGTAAGGCCCTCTAATAGGTTTGGTTCTAATTCATATTTTTATGACCTCAACCAGAAATACTTCCTCCACCTAATAATCGTACTAAACCTTAACGTTTTCATGGCTTTAGGCTTGTTCCTTCTACCGCGCAACTTTCCGAAAAATTTTGAGAAACTACAAAATGACTGTGTCGTTAGAAATCTACATTTTACAGTTACAACTGCTCACCGCATTTTGTAAGCCAAAATGAGCAGCCATTCGAGGACTTACTGCTAAGTTGCTAAGTTCGTCAAGATCTCAGAAATCATCCTATCGCTTCATATTTCAGCTATTACTCCAGAGTATTATTTTGGTATTTCATTTCATATTTCTTATGATACCTGGTTTGGGTTCAGCCTCTCCACAGAGTGAATTGAGTGAAGGCATACAACAGTGTTGATAGCGATTCGACTACTTCATAGGGACGTTAAGCCTAGCTGTATCATCCGGAAAAGTAAGCCCGAATGGGCCGGCACCAGGTTTCACTCTCTCCATTCTTCGTCTTGCCGAATTCCTTTCCGCTTTATGAAATCGACGGGGTTTTGAACCTTTGACTACAGTATACGAAAATGTCCTATTAATTTCAATAGTTATGATGAATTTGCAAATCCAAATTATTCAATACTTTGGCAAAAATCGATGAATTTGCGAATAATTACTATTTAAAGACTGCTGTACAGAAAAAAATGGTCATGTAATATAGCAATTCACAATATGATCAGTCATTTTAATACTTATTGAAATATATGTTGGAGACTTTTCTGTACCTTATTTGCACTATACAGTGTTTTCTGCCGCCATATGTTCTGTAAAACAACATTGGTATGACATACAGACCACACGCATTTTTAAAATCGTTGTTTTGTAACTAACATTTCTTCACGCAGTTGGGAAAGTAGTTTTTGTAATTACTGAAGTCGGGGAACATATACATGTCAAGAAGTAGGTCGTTTGACCTTATTGGTCTAATATGGTGTGACCGACCCCAGTAGTTCAGTTCGAGGCTTCTGGTGGACACTTGTATTAGGATGTGTGGTATTTCTTGTGCAGGATGCCTACAGCGCCATATGTATACGCCAGTACACTACGGAAAGGTTTGGGTTTGTGTATGGTGGGCAACCTTCACGCTCTGACCAGAAACGTTAGTAGCTAGCTGTGTGAGACTCACAAATGAGAAAACGGTAATAAATATTAACTACTTAATTTGTTTGTGGGCTAGGCAGAGAACTTGCCATAGCGCCTTGAGGTGTTTGAAAACTCAAACACCGTTTCAGCGCATATACATTCTTGGTTTGTTTGATACCTTCCAATTTGATTTTGGGCATGTGTGTCGAAGTAATAGAAAAAAGAACTTATTCCAACTTGTTCAAACCTTCATCTTCTCGTTATATAGAATGGGTGCAAGTATTGCCTCTCTTTTTGACTTAGGCATTTCCCGGTTTTTATTACGTTTCATAAAAGAACACAGAGGATAATTTATCTGAAAATTCTAACATGTTTCATCGTCGTCTTCTCTTCGTGGAGTTATTTAATGGAAACGTGCGTATCCGAACCCTGGAGAAGGGGAGTAAACAAGTCGTTGATCGCTGTACTCCGATGACTCTCATTACTACTACTATTACTCCGCGATTCACTAAGAGTGTGTGGTGGAGGGTGCATTGGATCTATCCGGAAAGGTAATGGATTGGAAGGGATATACGGAATATAGCAGGAGGTACCCATTGGCTATTGAGGAACCATCCCAGCATTCGCCTGCAGCGATCTGGGGAAACCATGGAAAACCCAGATCAGGATCGCCGGAGTGCTTTATCGAAAGCTACTCCTGTCAGATTTTATGTTTACTCGCCCGGTAAATCCTTCCTATTCCATTCCCTAATCGCTCGTGGGGAAAAATGAGTACAGAAATGAATCGGTTCTGGCCCTCATTTCTCTTATCTTATTTTCGCGGTCATTCCGAGATATGAATGTTGCTGGTAGCAATATTTGTTTACTGTCATTTCGAAATACGTCGGTCAAGAATTTATCAATTAGCTTTTGTCGAGAGCAACTCTTTCGCTGCTCCAGGTCTTCCCAACCTAGCTCCTTCAACATCGCACTTTCCTCCAACTATATATACCTGTCACGAATCGGGTAGCTGTACTTTGGACCTTCTCCAATTCTTCCATTAACCCCTTTAGATGGAGACCCCATACAGAACAACAATATACTAAGTGAGGACGCACTAGTGACTTGGATGCAATCAATTTCACTTCTGGAGTGCATTGTATTAAATTACGACCTAGAAATCTAAGCATACGATTTGTTTTCCCAATTACATTCTCGATATGCTCATTCCACGACAAATTATTACGAATTGTTACCCCTAGGTATTTAGCGGAATCTACAGTTCTAAGGATAGTACCATTAATTTTATGTTCAGCGCTAAATGGTGTCACCTTTTTACTTCCACGCATGACTTGGCACTTTTTAGCGTTTAACTCCAACTGCCAATCTTTTCACCAAGCAATTATTTTTCATAATATCGTCTTGTAACAAAGCGCAATCATCCTGGGTTGTGATTTCATGATAAATAATAGCATCAGTAGGTATGAATTGCGGGGATACGGCCAAAAGATACATTGTATCATTCTATTGTTATGCTAATTAGGCTATTGTTCTAATTGGATACATTGTATCATTCTATTGTTCTCCACCCTCCCACCTGTCAATCATTTTCACACCTATTGTTCTCTCCCCTCCCACTTGACTAACCACTTGACTTGAGGGCCACTTGACTAACCACTTGACTTGAGGGCCACTTGACTAACCTCAGTTACACCCCTATTGTCCTTGACCACGCCCCCTTTTCCCCCCCTTCCCCTCCCTCCCCCCTCTCCTACACTAACCCCAGCTTCACCACCCCAGTAACAGCTATCGATTTTATTGCTCTTTTGCCAGGCCATATTCGCCTGGAGTGATTTGAGGAAAACGAGAATATGGATGCTCAGACGGGGGGTTCGAACCAGAGCCAACCTCAGCTTCGCCAGCCTATTACCAGCTGCCGATTCTATTGCTCTTTTGCCAGCCCATATTCGCCTGGAGTGTTTTGAGGAAAACGAGAATATGGATGTTCAGACGGGGGGTTCGAACCAGAGCCAACCTCAGCTTCACCACCCTAGTACCAGCTGTCGATTTCTATTGCTCTTTTGCCAGCCCATATTCGCCTGGAGTGATTTGAGGAAAACGAGAATATGGATGCTCAGACGGAGATTCGAACCAGAGCCCTCCTAAATGCGCGGTCCATTGCGTGCCAGTATGTGGGGGCGTTATACACCTCATGGTCATTAGAGTCCGCGGAAACGACGAACCTGGGTGAACCACCCTAGTACCAGCTGCCGATTCTATTGCTCTTTTGCCAGCCCATATTCGCCTGGAGTGTTTTGAGGAAAACGAGAATATGGATGTTCAGACGGGGTTCGAACCAGAGCCAACCTCAGCTTCACCACCCTAGTACCAGCTGTCGATTCTATTGCTCTTTTGCCAGCCCATATTCGCCTGGAGTGATTTGAGGGAAAACGAGAATATGGATGCTCAGACGGGGGTTCGAACCAGAGCCAACCTCAGCTTCGCCACCCTAGTACCAGCTGCCGATTCTATTGCTCTTTTGCCAGCCCATATTCGCCTGGAGTGTTTTGAGGAAAACGAGAATATGGATGTTCAGACGGGGGTTCGAACCAGAGCCAACCTCAGCTTCACCACCCTAGTACCAGCTGTCGATTCTATTGCTCTTTTGCCAGCCCATATTCGCCTGGAGTGATTTGAGGAAAACGAGAATATGGATGCTCAGACGGGGGTTCGAACCAGAACCAACCTCAGCTTCACCACCCTAGTACCAGCTGTCGATTTTATTGCTCTTTTGCCAGGCCATATTCGCCTGGAGTGATTTGAGGAAAACGAGAATATGGATGCTCAGACGGGGATTCGAACCAGCGATCGTTGTTTGACGGCATTCAATGGACGGGAATAAGCAATATACTCTATATTGAGCGCTTAATAAAATGCGATTTAAACCAATGAGGTTTCTTTCTCAAGTTAGGAATTATTGCCTTTAAACATACGACGAAACACATTTCTGAAAGCTCATTTAACGTAATATTAAGCACGTCATTTCTACCCCAATCACACTAAGTACGATGATAAAATTTATATAGCGTTGATTGTAAAAAACTGAGCTTTCTATTTACCTAAAAATACTTTTTAAAAAACTGCTATTTCCGATAGCTGATAACAAATTTCGTTCGCTGAGCCAGAGGCTGAGCCCCAAGGAGGGTCGAGTCTCACACAATGCTTCCTTTTGTCATCGCCACTCGAACGCGCCAGCTGCACAGCCCTAAGGCTCAACTTCATTTCGCGTAATATTAAGCTTTTAATTTCTACTCTTGGCATAAAGCGAAAAAAAATGTTTATATCGTGATAATTCTAAGAAAATAACCTTTCCAATTAAACTATAATATTTTTTAAAAAACTTGTACTTCTGATAGTTGATCTTAAATTTGGGGCTCTGAGCCACGCTTTGTATTGCTGGGGGGTGAGGTTTCTATAGCGTATGTGGCGTTACTGCTGGACGTTTTAATATTCCAACAAAAAAAATACGAGGCGGTGGGGGGCGGGCTTGGCCACGCTGTCTACACACACACACACACACACACACACACACACACACACACACACACACACACATCGCGTTAAATGCGCGGTCATAGCGTGCCAGTATGGCGTTACACATTGGACGGGGATAAGAACCAGAGCC
Source organism: Vandiemenella viatica (assembly GCA_031002005.1). Taxonomy (NCBI): domain Eukaryota; kingdom Metazoa; phylum Arthropoda; class Insecta; order Orthoptera; family Morabidae; genus Vandiemenella; species Vandiemenella viatica. Next base: position 4,960 of record JARYHS010008646.1, read on the forward strand.
CTCCTAGATGCGTGGTCAGAGCGTGCCAGTATGGCGTTACACATCGTCGTCATTAGAGGCGAGGAACGTTTCTACCGAGAGTGGTGGTGTAACGGTTAGCGTTCTCGCCTCGCATTCGGGAGGACGGCGGTTCGAATCCCCGTCCGGGCATCCAGATTTGGGTTTTCCATGGTTTCCCAAATCACTCCAGGCAAATGCCAAAGACAAAACTCGTCAAGAACACAGGCAAGATATGAATGGCAGGCTCCCGGTTCGAAATTCCGTATCGGTGGTGGATACTCATAGGCATGTAACCAGACATAGCTTACTGTGAAGTATTCAAGGTTCCGCTGCGTGAACGCTACTTCGTTGTTTGCAGAGTTTAATTTTCTAAACAGCCGCTCACTCTTAGCGCGCACAATTAAAAGTGAAGTACTTTAAGCTTCTGGTTGAAACCTTACCGAAGGAGATATATTGGAGATAGGGTGGCTAGTTCCTTCCATCCTTATCTTACTTAAGGGCACCTGCAGTTTAACGTAGAAAAATTTGGGTTTTCCATGGTTTCCCAAATCACTCCAGGCAAATGCCAAGTGCTTCCTTCAAAAGACCATGGTAGAATTCCTTCCCAATCCTGGCCCCCCATCCTTGCCCCCCCCATCCTTTCCCCGTCTCTAAAGACCGAACGGAGCTCCGTTACCTTATTTCACATGTCTAATGTTGCTGGCTGCAACGTTGTATGACAGATCAATTTTGATACGGAGGTGGGTAAAGAACGTGTTTGAAGTGTGTAACTTATATGTAAGCAACCAGGTTAGTATGGATATCACCCGAAAAATTAATGCTATGGAAAAGCCTTTTTTTTTCTGGCTTCACTTCGTTGACGTCAAAATCGTTAGAAGTGGGAAAGGACCGGGGAGCAAGTAACTGGCAGAAATTCGACAATGACCTTTTGAACAAACCAAGGCGAAAAATTCAAATGTGGGTGCCCGGACAAGGATTCGAAACCGCATCTTCCCGAATGCGAATCTCATGTGTATTAATGTCAGGCCACGAACTAAGGGATCACCATCGTAAGTGGATAAATTATTAGCGTACCAGTATGGCTTTACACCTCGTCAACATCGACATCATTAGAGGCGGGAAAAGGATTGATGCAGGGAACGGTCACCTGGAGTGATTTGGGGAAACCATGGAAAACCAGAATATGGATGCTCAGACGGAGATTCGAACCAGCGTCCTTCTGAATGCATGGTCAGAGCGTTAACACTCACCCACCACGCTCGGTAATTTTCGTGGACAATACTGAAAAATATCTATTCTGAGAAGTATTTTTTTTTTTTTTTGCATGGTGCTTCGATAATTATGAAATTTCCAAACATCTGAAATGACTGGTTACGCCGATATTGCTGCTACCAGAGACACAGGGAAATAGTGTGAACTTTGACAAAACATCTTTAGCTGGGACGCTGAATGTTAGAGACTAATACAGTAACTCTAATCAACTACACAATCTTGCTACTTATCCCGTTTCTTTGGCAGAGGCATATTGCATACTGTACGGATATTGAGTGACCAAGACTTACTAACTGCGATAAGTTCGGCGAAAGACGTTTGTGACGGCGAGTGTTTTGGACAAAGTTTTGTGCATATTCTTACGGCTCATACCGAGCGTGGTGGGTGAGCGGTTAACAGGGAAATAGTGTGAACTTTGACAAAACATCTTTAGCTGGGGCGCTGCATTTTAGAGACTAATACAGTAACTCTAATCAACTACACAATCTTGCTACTTATCCCGCTTCTTTGGCAGAGGCATATTGCATACTGTACGGATATTGAGTGACCAAGACTTACTAACTGCGATAAGTTCGGCGAAAGACGTTTGTGACGGCGAGTGTTTTGGACAAAGTTTTGTGCGTATTCTTACGACTCATACCGAGCGTGGTGGGTGAGCGGTTAACTCTCTGGCCTCGCATTCGGGAGGACGCGGGTTCGAACCCCCGTCCAGGCATCCAGATTTGGGTTTTTAATGGTTTACCTAAATCATTCCAAGCGAATGCCGGGGTGTTTCCTTCAAAAAGGCGATGGCCGAATACCTCCCCGTTCCTTGTCTCCAGTCACATCCCGCCTCTAATGACGCAGATCGTTGCATGGTCTGATGAATTCCGATACCTTTCTTCATCATGCCGGAGTAAGGGTGCGAACTGGTCGTTTTCTACAGGAACAGCTTCTTGTCACCTGTACTGCGGGGGAACATTCACGTGGGGGGGCTCGTGCAAGGCACCGTGACGATCGATAAGTATCGTACACTGGTTGCAGGCCACGTATTCGTGCTGTAGTATCCCCCCAAGATTACTACGAAAGATTTTACACAATTTCTAACAGTCTGAACGTTAGCTATATTTTTGACCGAGAGTCCTCGATAAGTTATTGACATTCAAAAGTAACAGAGTTTCGACTTGCCGCGCACTCTGCCTATGTTGTGGCTAACAAGTCTATGGTATTGCGTTTCGACGTGGGCAACGGCCAAGGCGTCGGTCACTGCGAGTTGCACGCTGGTGAGGTTCCTCCAAAATGAATCACCGTTGGTTGTTAGGCTCAGTATTTGGGTAAAATGATACTATTTTAACCCCAGCAACCGTTAACTCGAGGCGAATGACGGGGATGATTTCTTCATTTACCATGGCCGAATTCCCCACCGTTCCTCGTCCACTGTCCTTTCCCACCTCTAAAGGCTTCGATGTCGACGAGGCGTAGAACCATAAAAAAAAAGAAAACCACGACCACCAACTCCAGATGAATGTCGAGTTATTCATTCAAAATACCATGCCCGAATTCCTTCCCAGTCCTTGCCACCAGTCCATACAATTATGGCCTTTACATTCTCGCAATCACCAAATTTTAGTGCCATTCGATTTACAGTAGACCTATCAACGGCATTGCCGGTATAAACAGCCTTGAAATGACGATGAATCGCAGTAGGAATCACTTTGTCAGCAGTTAACTCACGTTGACACAACACTAGAACACTTCTCCATAATTCAGGACAACAAATCCTTACTTCCCAGTACTTTCAAATAAAATGTAATGTCGCTTGGTATGTATGTCTGGCGTCAGAGTTTTTCAGTCGTAACAGCCTAAGGACAGGACTGAACACGTTTACCCCCACCACCACTGACTAGACCTGATTACTACCCAAATGGACTGCTAGTGCCAGTGTACAGAGATGGCCAGCCCGGTACTGTTGTTTTCGTCTGTGTATCAGCTCAATGCTGCTGATTCTAAGCGTTTGACGATAGGTTTATCGTCCAAACATTAATTTGAACAGTAGTAGTGCTCTAAAAAGTTGGATACCGCACCAAGGTTATACTAACGTATGAAGAAGGGATCGTGCTGACTCAAGTATTGGATGTAGTGTCAGATTTGTTCTACACAGGCAGCTCCCAGACAAACATTCCACTTGGTGAGAACGCCATCTCCTTCCGTACGATTGCCAGGACGAAAACTGTATGTTTTTACCCAAATGTTGACCCCACCAGCGGCATCTTCTTCAGCGATTCAACTTGGAAGAACCTCATCGACGCGCAGCCTGCAGTGTCCAGCCCCACAGTAAGCTGCTGCTGTATAGAAAAATACAACGCGTTGCATCAGGAAAACCGGCGCGTGGAAATTTCGGTCTTCTTAGGCCGCGTAAAATACCGGTCTCTTAGGCCGCGGTGGGGCCAAAGCCGCCTCAGCAAACACTTTTGGATATCCATGTATCAGTGGCACCATGAGATGGTGAGTTGAAATAACCTAACCTTAATGTACTTTAACCAACTATAACAAACACTTTAACATTCTGTATTAACCAGACTTTAGCATAAGTTCTGTCTCAGAAAGTGCCATAAGTTTTTAACCAATATTTTGCTATATTTGACCAGTATTCCCGAATTTTTATCTATTTTGCACTTTTTAAATGAAATTTATCGAAAGTGGCACTTACTAACTGATATCTAACATAATTTATGTTTCATCTGGTATTGAGCCCATTATGTTTCTGTCTTGTGGAGGGTCGTGTTGTTTAGTGAAACTTGTGATGTTCTCATCTTCTGCATGCGGTCTTGTGGAGGGTCGTGTTGTTTAATGAAACTTGTGATGTTCTCATCTTCGGCATACTCTGGTTAGTTTCAACTTCAGTACTTTAGTGTGACTTTCGACAGGTATATCTGATGTACTACTCAAGTTGTCCGATGTCATATCGGGCCGTGAAAAGAATGAGTTTCATTTATGATAGAACACCGCATCATGTCGCACGTTTTTTTTTTTTCTATTTTGGTGGATGCACTCAATACACATCGTATGGCATGATGGACACCTTCTAACCATGTAAACCTATGACATCTTTCGTATAGTGAAGTGGTATAATTGCGGTGATGTTTTACCTGTTTTCACGATCTTGTTCCGACTGTGCACTTCCTCTGACGTGTCTATATTGATGGTAACGTTATGCGTGTATGTGTGAGAGAGAGCGAGAGCCATTGTCTTTAAACGCAGACTGCCTTCCGTGTAACTGCGTTAAGTCAGTTTCTGCACACACATATACGTTGTTTCACCTCGTTTGGTACAAACACTAGGCTAGTATATATATTTATCACCCTGTGCACTTCCTCTGACGTGTCTATAATGCTGGTAACGTTATGTGTGTTTAGACTCTGCATGTTATTGTTATGAAATAAAGAGTGAGCAAACATGTAATTCATACAATTTACGTCTTTTGTGGAGGAAATTTAAAGAGTACTCCATATGCACATGTGAATGCAGCATCCGATGCACTTCCACTGACACGTCTATCATGATGGTTACGTGACTGTGTGTGTTGACTCTGGAGAACTCTACCAAGTTTCGTTATTCATCAGAAAATATTTATTACTGAAAAAAAAATAATACCACATTTTAGTTTATCCGGTGACTGCCATTACACTTTTTTCCCCCATATAACACGTATTTCTGTAATCCACACACATTATATGAACGATATTGTGATACACGCAGGTGTGATTTTTATGTCAACCATTGACTTCATTCATGGACGAAATTTACATTTTTTACCGATTTTTGTTATATATGACCAAATTTCTTGATTTTGTACATTTTTCACACTGTTTTTTTATGATATTCATAGAAACAGCCTGCATACGTACTTATATCCAACAAATTTATGTCTTTTCGAATGTTGGCGTCTATTACAATTCGCTCTTCAGACCAGTATGTAAGTAATGAAGCGTCACGCCACTACAAGAACTCATAAAAATAACTCTGTAAAGGGTTTTATTAATGGAAAGTGGATAAAATAAAACAAATTGAATAACTTACTATGTGTATTTTATTCACACTGTTCACATCAATGTAGTATCCTGGGTTATAATTCTTAATTACTACATTGTTAATAGCAGGTAATACAAGTAAATTTTTATATGCAATAAGTTCATATTTTCAGTAGATTATAGTCCAGTGACGAACTGGGGGCCAATTGAGTCACATAAACATCACGAATATGCATATCAACCAGTTTTTGCACTGTTGCCATATGATAGTCTCGTAGCACTTTACTAGATAAAATGTCCACAAATTCTGTGTAGTATCTTGCAACTAGGTATCCCCACCTCTTCTTGACGGTCAAGGCGCTGGACACTGCAGGCTGCGCGTCGATGAGGTTCTTCCAAGTTGAATCGCTGAAGAAGATGCCGCTGGTGGGGTCAACATTTGGGTAAAAACATACAGTTTTCGTCCTGGCAATCGTACGGAAGGAGACGGCGTTCTCACCAAGTGGAATGTTTGTCTGGGAGCTGCCTGTGTAGAACAAATCTGACACTACATCCAATACTTGAGTCAGCACGACCCATTCTTCATACGTTAGTATAACCTTGGTGCGGTATCCAACTTTTTCGAGCACTACTACTGGTTCAAATTCATGTTTGGACGATAAACCTATCGTCAAACGCTTAGAATCAGCAGCATTGAGCTGATACACAGACGAAAACAACAGTACCGGGCTGGCCATCTCTGTACACTGGCACTAGCAGTCCATTTGGGTAGTAATCAGGTCTAGTCCGTGGTGGTGGGGGTAAACGTGTTCAGTCCTGTCCTTAGGTAAGGCTGTTACGACTGAAAAACTCTGACGCCAGACATACATACCAAGCGACATTACATTTTATTTGAAAGTACTGGGAAGTAAGGATTTGTTGTCCTGAATTATGGAGAAGTGTTCTAGTGTTGTGTCAACGTGAGTTAACTGCTGACAAAGTGATTCCTACTGCGATTCATCGTCATTTCAAGGCTGTTTATACCGGCAATGCCGTTGATAGGTCTACTGTAAATCGAATGGCACTAAAATTTGGTGATTGCGAGAATGTAAAGGCCATAATTGTATGGACTGGTGGCAAGGACTGGGAAGGAATTCGGGCATGGTATTTTGAATGAATAACTCGACATTCATCTGGAGTTGGTGGTCGTGGTTTTCTTTTTTTTTATGGTTCTACGCCTCGTCGACATCGAAGCCTTTAGAGGTGGGAAAGGACAGTGGACGAGGAACGGTGGGGAATTCGGCCATGGTAAATGAAGAAATCATCCCCGTCATTCGCCTCGAGTTAACGGTTGCTGGGGTTAAAATAGTATCATTTTACCCAAATACTGAGCCTAACAACCAACGGTGATTCATTTTGGAGGAACCTCACCAGCGTGCAACTCGCAGTGACCGACGCCTTGGCCGTTGCCCACGTCGAAACGCAATACCATAGACTTGTTAGCCACAACATAGGCAGAGTGCGCGGCAAGTCGAAACTCTGTTACTTTTGAATGTCAATAACTTATCGAGGACTCTCGGTCAAAAATATAGCTAACGTTCAGACTGTTAGAAATTGTGTAAAATCTTTCGTAGTAATCTTGGGGGATACTACAGCACGAATACGTGGCCTGCAACCAGTGTACGATACTTATCGATCGTCACGGTGCCTTGCACGAGCCCCCCCACGTGAATGTTCCCCCGCAGTACAGGTGACAAGAAGCTGTTCCTGTAGAAAACGACCAGTTCGCACCCTTACTCCGGCATGATGAAGAAAGGTATCGGAATTCATCAGACCATGCAACGATCTGCGTCATTAGAGGCGGGATGTGACTGGAGACAAGGAACGGGGAGGTATTCGGCCATCGCCTTTTTGAAGGAAACACCCCGGCATTCGCTTGGAATGATTTAGGTAAACCATTAAAAACCCAAATCTGGATGCCTGGACGGGGGTTCGAACCCGCGTCCTCCCGAATGCGAGGCCAGAGAGTTAACCGCTCACCCACCACGCTCGGTATGAGTCGTAAGAATACGCACAAAACTTTGTCCAAAACACTCGCCGTCACAAACGTCTTTCGCCGAACTTATCGCAGTTAGTAAGTCTTGGTCACTCAATATCCGTACAGTATGCAATATGCCTCTGCCAAAGAAGCGGGATAAGTAGCAAGATTGTGTAGTTGATTAGAGTTACTGTATTAGTCTCTAACATGCAGCGCCCCAGCTAAAGATGTTTTGTCAAAGTTCACACTATTTCCCTGTTAACCGCTCACCCACCACGCTCGGTATGAGCCGTAAGAATATGCACAAAACTTTGTCCAAAACACTCGCCGTCACAAACGTCTTTCGCCGAACTTATCGCAGTTAGTAAGTCTTGGTCACTCAATATCCGTACAGTATGCAATATGCCTCTGCCAAAGAAACGGGATAAGTAGCAAGATTGTGTAGTTGATTAGAGTTACTGTATTAGTCTCTAACATTCAGCGTCCCAGCTAAAGATGTTTTGTCAAAGTTCACACTATTTCCCTGTGTCTCTGGTAGCAGCAATATCGGCGTAACCAGTCATTTCAGATGTTTGGAAATTTCATAATTATCGAAGCACCATGCAAAAAAAAAAAATACTTCTCAGAATAGATATTTTTCAGTATTGTCCACGAAAATTACCGAGCGTGGTGGGTGAGTGTTAACGCTCTGACCATGCATTCAGAAGGACGCTGGTTCGAATCTCCGTCTGAGCATCCATATTCTGGTTTTCCATGGTTTCCCCAAATCACTCCAGGTGACCGTTCCCTGCATCAATCCTTTTCCCGCCTCTAATGATGTCGATGTTGACGAGGTGTAAAGCCATACTGGTACGCTAATAATTTATCCACTTACGATGGTGATCCCTTAGTTCGTGGCCTGACATTAATACACATGAGATTCGCATTCGGGAAGATGCGGTTTCGAATCCTTGTCCGGGCACCCACATTTGAATTTTCGCCTTGGTTTGTTCAAAAGGTCATTGTCGAATTTCTGCCAGTTACTTGCTCCCCGGTCCTTTCCCACTTCTAACGATTTTGACGTCAACGAAGTGAAGCCAGAAAAAAAAGGCTTTTCCATAGCATTAATTTTTCGGGTGATATCCATACTAACCTGGTTGCTTACATATAAGTTACACACTTCAAACACGTTCTTTACCCACCTCCGTATCAAAATTGATCTGTCATACAACGTTGCAGCCAGCAACATTAGACATGTGAAATAAGGTAACGGAGCTCCGTTCGGTCTTTAGAGACGGGAAAGGATGGGGGGGCAAGGATGGGGGGCCAGGATTGGGAAGGAATTCTACCATGGTCTTTTGAAGGAAGCACTTGGCATTTGCCTGGAGTGATTTGGGAAACCATGGAAAACCCAAATTTTTCTACGTTAAACTGCAGGTGCCCTTAAGTAAGATAAGGATGGAAGGAACTAGCCACCCTATCTCCAATATATCTCCTTCGGTAAGGTTTCAACCAGAAGCTTAAAGTACTTCACTTTTAATTGTGCGCGCTAAGAGTGAGCGGCTGTTTAGAAAATTAAACTCTGCAAACAACGAAGTAGCGTTCACGCAGCGGAACCTTGAATACTTCACAGTAAGCTATGTCTGGTTACATGCCTATGAGTATCCACCACCGATACGGAATTTCGAACCGGGAGCCTGCCATTCATATCTTGCCTGTGTTCTTGACGAGTTTTGTCTTTGGCATTTGCCTGGAGTGATTTGGGAAACCATGGAAAACCCAAATCTGGATGCCCGGACGGGGATTCGAACCGCCGTCCTCCCGAATGCGAGGCGAGAACGCTAACCGTTACACCACCACTCTCGGTAGAAACGTTCCTCGCCTCTAATGACGACGATGTGTAACGCCATACTGGCACGCTCTGACCACGCATCTAGGAGGGCTCTGGTTCTTATCCCCGTCCAATGTGTAACGCCATACTGGCACGCTATGACCGCGCATTTAACGCGATGTGTGTGTGTGTGTGTGTGTGTGTGTGTGTGTGTGTGTGTGTGTGTGTGTGTTTGTGTGTGTGTGTGTGTGTGTGTGTGTGTGTGTGTGTGTGTAGACAGCGTAGCCAAGCCCGCCCCCCACCGCCTCGTATTTTTTTTTTGAATATTAAAACGTCCAGCAGTAACGCCACATACGCTATAGAAACCTCACCCCCCAGCAATACAAAGCGTGGCTCAGAGCCCCAAATTTAAGATCAACTATCAGAAGTACAAGTTTTTTTAAAAATATTATAGTTTAATTGGAAAGGTTATTTTCTTAGAATTATCACGATATAAACATTTTTTTTTCTCGCTTTATGCCAAGAGTAGAAATTAAAAGCTTAATATTACGCGAAATGAAGTTGAGTCTATAGGCTGTGCAGCTGGCGCGTTCGAGTGGCGATGACAAAAGGAAGCATTGTGTGAGACTCGACCCTCCTTGGGGGCATCAACCGTCTGGCTCAGCGAACGAAATTTGTTATCAGCTATCGGAAATAGCAGTTTTTTAAAAAGTATTTTTAGGTAATAGAAAGCTCAGTTTTTTACAATCAACGCTATATAAATTTTATCATCGTACTTAGTGTGATTGGGGTAGAAATGACGTGCTTAATATTACGTTAAATGAGCTTTCAGAAATGTGTTTCGTCGTATGTTTAAAGGCAATAATTCCTAACTTAAGAAAGAAACCTCATTGGTTTAAATCGCATTTTATTAAGCGCTCAATATAGAGTATATTGCTTATTCCCGTCCATTGAATGCCGTCAAACAACGATCGCTGGTTCGAATCCCCGTCTGAGCATCCATATTCTCGTTTTCCTCAAATCACTCCAGGCGAATATGGGCTGGCAAAAGAGCAATAGAATCGACAGCTGGTACTAGGGTGGTGGTGAAGCTGAGGTTGGCTCTGGTTCGAACTCCCGTCTGAGCATCCATATTCAGATTCAACCCAGGTCGCCGTTTCCGCGACTCTAATGATAACGATGTGTGTAACACCATACTGGCACGCAATGACCGCGCATTTAGGAGGGCTCTGGTTCGAATCCCCGTCTGAGCATCCATATTCTCGTTTTTCCTCAAATCACTCCAGGCGAATATGGGCTGGCAAATGAGCAATAGAATCGACAGCTGGTACTAGGGTGGTGAAGCTGAGGTTGGCTCTGGTTCGAACCCCCGTCTGAGCATCCATATTCTCGTTTTCCTCAAATCACTCCAGGCGAATATGGCCTGGCAAAAAGAGCAATAAAATCGACAGCTGGTACTAGGGTGGTGAAGCTGAGGTTACCTCTGGTTCGAACCCCCGTCTGAGCATCCATATTCTCGTTTTTCCTCAAATCACTCCAGGTGAATATGGCCTGGCAAATGAGCAATAGAATCGACAGCTGGTACTAGGGTGGTGAAGCTGGGGTTAGTGTAGGAGAGGGGGGAGGGAGGGGGAGGGGAGGAAAAGGGGGCGTGGTTAAGGACAATAGGGGTCTAACTGAGGTTAGTCAAGTGGCCCTCAAGTCAAGTGGGAGGGGAGAGAACAATAGGTGTGGAAATGATTGACAGGTGGGAGGGGGGAGAGAACAATAGAGGTGTGAAAATGATTGACAGGTGGGAGGGGGGAGAACAATAGAACAATAGATTGATACAATGTATCCAATTAGAACAATAGGGCGGCATCCTTTGTGAGCTCACTCCGGCCTTTTATATCTACTGAGCGCTATTGGATCAAGGCAGGCGTTTGAGGGAAACAAAGCACAATACAACTGAACTTACTTTATATACTGGTAATTTTTTTGTGTCATCAGTATTTTGACCAGTTTGATTGCAAACCTCCATCTCTTCCTATCTTGCGCTAACCTCTTCATCTCAACATTCCACTTACACCCTACGACCTCAATTACCTGCTTCATATATTATAATCTCTGTCTTCCTCTGCAGTTCTTACCTACGACTGTTCCCTCCACTAACAAATTAACCAATCCTGCATGTCTCTTCTTGCTTCATCCTGACCTATCATCCAAGAGCTCCAAAATTTCTTCGGTGATCCAAAGTTTTCTGGCGGTTTGTTCTCTAAGGTCTAATGTTTCTTTATCAGCTTTCATTATTTCTCTCTTCAGCGCATTCCATTTTCCTCAGTTAAGCTCCTTTCAGAGTTACTCATTAGGGGAAAGTCGGATAAAACCGGGTAGGTGGACAAAACAGGGATTCGGGTTTTATAGCTTGATTGGTAGTGATACCTAGTGAAAACTTCTAGAACTACTTCCCGACGAACGCCATTACAGCGTGCAGTGAGCAGAAGTCGTGTAAACCAACACATTTCGTAGTGGTAATCTTTTTAAAGTTTTACCTGAAAAGGTTAACAATCCGGCGCCTGGAATATTACGCTACCAATCATAAATACCTATAGATTTCGTTCTGGTAAGTACAACATATGATAGGTCATTATTTACTTGTTATTTTGACGATTTATCTTCTTGTCTATGAGTTGTTTGAACAATGCTAGAATAACAATACTTCAAAATGGCGTGGTCGGACAAAACCAGGATGCGGGTCGTCGGACATAAGCGGGAAGTTCCCGGTTTTGGACAACTGATTTTTTTGCGTGATTAAAATGGAATTTACTTGTTTACTTATTGTTTGAAGAACTATAAATATTTTAAAACTATAAAAAAGTATTATTTAAATTAAGTTGTTATATAGAAAACTGTTATTTAATTATTTACATTCAAAATCAAGCCTTTTATTTTTTTTTAAAGTTAATATATTATTGAGTTGGACCTAGATTAATTTATTCGCTGGATTTTCCTGCTGTTTAATTTCATTGCAGTTTTTAAATTTTTAATTTTCTGTGTATCAAATATTTGTACATCATAAAGTACAAACAATTTGATCAATGCTGCTAGAAAAAACAACGTGATCGTCTTATATTTTCCTCCTCATACGACTCACTGACTGCAGCCACATGATGTGTCTTTTATGGCTCCTCTTAGTGCTTATTATGAGCAGGAAGTAAGAAAGTGGTCTATCAATCATCCTCGTCATGCTGTTTCAATCTACCAAATTGGAAAGTTGTTTATATCCGCATATTTAAGGGCAGCAGATGCACAAACTGCTATAAAAGGGTTTGAAAAGACTGGTATTTACCCGTTTAACAGTGAAATATTCCCAGACAACCTCTTTGCTCCCGCTGAGACAACCGGGAGGCCCCTGGAAGTGGAACCTCAAACATTGCCAGAACAACAACATGATCCTGATGTAGACCTGCCTGTAGGAATCTATAAACCTCAGCCTGAGAAAAAGAATGGGTCTCTAGAGAAACAAGCAACACCGACTCTGAAGGCTCCAGTCCCTGTACAACCTTCTACGTCAACGTCTGGGCCATGATATGAAGCGTACTTTTCCAGTCTCGCCACAGGATATAAAACCTATTCCAGTACAAACCGGCCCTAGGGCCATCAGGAAATCCGACAAGAGGCGAGGGAAAACAACTATTATCACTTCATCCCCCTACAAATTAGATCTTGAACTAGAAGATAAAGAAAGGATCAAAAACCAAGAGAGACTTAGCCATAAAGCGAAGTCTTTTCAAGAAGACAGAAAATTTTTTAAAAAGTCAGGTGAAAAAGAAGAAGCCAAAGAAAAAAGAATCCTTAACATCAGACGAGGAGGAGTTTGAAAGTGATGAGGCATGCATCCTTTGCGGCCGTTTATATGTACATTCTACATCTAAGGAGAGTTGGATAC
>JARYHS010008649.1:0-43997 GCA_031002005.1 Vandiemenella viatica
GATACAAAAAACGCATTTTAGAAAAATTATCTTATTTGCCCTTTAAGGGTCGAATTACGAAAAATTCCTTTCTTATAATATAGCGTTACCACGGCGAAGACTTTGGTCATTAATAAGATACCTCATTTATCTATACAGGTTAAATATTAAGGGAGATAAATCGCTCGTAGCACAAAAACGAATTGCATAAATATTGATCCTTTTGCCCTTTAAGGGTCGAATTCCAAAAAATTTCTGTTTTAATATATCACTTCACTAAAGCGGAGATCTTAATATTTAAAATGATACTTCATTAAATGATCTCAGATAGGTATCCAAGGAGATAAATGATTTGAAACACAGAAAACAGCATTTTAGAAAAATTGACGTTTTTGCCCTTTAAGGGTCGAATTCCGAAAACTTCATTTCTTAAAATATGATGTAACCAAAGTGGAGACCATAAGCTTTAAAATGACACCTCATTCATTGATTTCGGTTAAGTATGAAGGAAGATACAGGCTTGTGACAAAAAAATACCATATAGAAATAATATATATGATTGTTTAGGAAGTGCGATAAGGAATGTAAACGAAGTTATTGTTGAAATGAGTATGTAATTTACGTTAAAATTTTTATAATTATCATAAGATCTCGACATAATGTTCATTTCCCTATATTTCGCCATATTTCGTCTAACTCCACAATTATGATGAATAAACGTGTTTTTTTTTTTTTTTTTTTTTTTTTTTTTTTTTTTTTTTTTTTTTAAAATGTGTTGCTTGCGTTTTTGAGAGAAGCAGCAGAAATATTCTTTGTATTTATGTATATAAAGGAAATCCTCCATTATTAATTCAGACAAAAGGCACGAAAAGGTATCATTAAATGCAACCGTTGTTAAGAACGCGGTGTATTTAATCTTTATTCTGCTGCGTGCAGAAAGTAGTCGACCGAAGTTGTGAATGGAGGCACTACAGCTAACGTGCGTAACCAAATAAAAACAGACACAAATGAATAACTGCCAGTGACGGAAAGCTAAGCGTTGCACAAAGCACGCCAACACCGTTGTATTTTCTTGGAAGCGATGTTAGTGGGATATTTTCATCCGCTGTCGACACGGCGTTCCAAAGACGCTGATATTTCAAAATTGTTTATCACATTCTTTCGCCTGTGTTTCATCGAAAGTGAATTGTTTTTCTTTCGGGTTAAGCTTAACTTTAGCTCCTTCCTATATTTAGACTTGGATGTAATTTAGGAGTTATAACAATTTGTATCCCTAGGGATATCTCCAGAGAGATTTAGTATACTTTTGTCATTCTGTGCATGAATGTGTTTTGGTGTTCTAGTAGGAAGATAAGGATGGACCTGGGACAAAAGATCTTAAGCCGGCCCCGGAAGAGACTCCACTCGTCCGCGTGACCTCACAGTTGGATGGCGGGAAATTCTAATGGACCAATGGCGACCAAGGTCGTATGACGTCACACGTTAGTTCCTCAACCTGTCGCACAGATGGCGGCAGCTGTCGGGCTTGCGCATATGTTAGTTCGCCGATCGGCCGCCCAGATGGCACCATCTCCCAAGGGCTTAATATCTTTGGGCGCAGACATTCCACACCGCCCACCCAAGCCCTGAGGCAATGGCTATTTCTGTTCTGGAATGCGCGCGTTGTGAAATGTGTACACTGTTTCAACACCTACGGAAATACCCACTCGACTATTTGCTTTTCCATTAAGCGTGACGAAATATGTATTCCTAGCGTCCTGTTAAGCAAGCGCTGCGAAACATCTTGGCTACTATCGACACACAGTAAAAACTTTTCTTCGGTACTTAAGCGTGACCCATTGCGATTTTTTTACTTAAGTCCACATTAAAACGACATCGGTAGCGTTGGGGCTAGGTCGCCGGTTCGAGTCCGGCCGCGGTGTTTTTATTGAAAAAAGCCGTTCCAACTCGTCAATTTCCAAATCAAAATTTTAGTTTCCATACCTAGAGAGGATACATGCCTTGAATAAAAAAAAGCATAAATGTTTCCTTTTAACGGGAAAAAAAGCGTCATAAACTACAGATATAAATTCTATGTGTACCTGTTTTCATGAAATTATTTAGCGTTCTTGCCTCGCATTCGGGAGGACGGAGGTTCCAGGCATCCATGGTTTCCCAAAATCACTCCAAGTGAATGCCGGGGATGCTACCTTCAAAAGGCCATGGCCGAATTCCTTCCCATCCTTCCCCGTCTCTAAAGACCACGTTGTTAACATAAATTCCGTTCATCGAAGCAGGCAGACATTAAAAATTAATTCACCGACGAAGAGACGGGAAACAAACTCACTTTTTCATTATGAACAATATAATATAACTCACGAGTGTCACCTACAGTCCGTGTATTTTAAAGGATGTATTAAATTAGGGGTATTTATATTTTT
This sequence comes from Vandiemenella viatica, assembly GCA_031002005.1. Lineage (NCBI taxonomy): Eukaryota > Metazoa > Arthropoda > Insecta > Orthoptera > Morabidae > Vandiemenella > Vandiemenella viatica. The sequence continues at coordinate 2,400 of JARYHS010008649.1, forward strand.
ATTTATATTTCTCGTGTCCAGGACATAACAAGTTGAAAAAACAAATAACATTAATTAATTAATATTAACTATAAACACAATTATATAGAATGTGACCAGAATTCCGCAATCTTGATGGCCTTCTCGTTTGCCCTGTAAAGGTCGTCGATATTGCAGGTTTCAGGGAGATTCCTGCATATCAGAAGATGTTGTGGGTTCTGAAGCTCACCACATTCACATAGATCGTTGTCATTAGTGTACCCCCATTTTTTAAATATTATATTTACATCGGGACACTTCAGTTCTTAGTCTGTTTAAAGCCTTCCATATAGCATATGGCTGATTACATCCCGCAGCCGGTGCCTCTTTGATGTTCCTCCACCAGGACAAATTTCAAAATTAGGGGTAATGAAATTGTGTGTCTCCAAGTGAATGCCGGGGATGCTACCTTCAAAAGGCCATGACCGAATTCATTCCCATTCCTTTCCCCGTCTCTAAAGACCACGTTGTTAGAGAGACGTTAAAAAAAAGTACCTGTTTTAGCGTTCTGACCTTGTATTCGAGAGGACGGCGTTTCCGGTCATCCAGATTTGGGTTTTCCATGGTTTCCCCCAAATCACTCCAGGTGAATGCCGGGATGCTTCCTTCAAAAGGACATGGCCGAATTCCTTCCCATTCCTTGCTCCCCATCCTTTCCCCATCTCAAAAGGCCAGGTTGTTAGAGAGACGTTAAAAAGTTTAAAAAATGAAATTATTGTGATAAAGTATAGCAATACCACACATACGTTATTCCTTTCAAAATTCGTAGCCTCAAAAACCCATCAATGGTGAAATCCTTTCATTGAAACCGAGAGACATTCACCGATGAAGGTAGGGAAAACCATAAAAAAATTCCGTTCATCGAAGCAGGCAGACATTAAAAATTAATACACTGACGAAGAGACGGGAAACAAACTCAATTAGTCACATCATGTTGGATAAAATTCCAATCAATCCCTTGTGACACATCAGTGATTGACACCTTTAACTGTATTTTACAGCACAGCACGTATGTTCCAGGAACGAAATACCGTCTGTTAATCTTACTAATTTCACCCCTGTCGAATCGAAGTACGCCAGTCCTATGTGATAAAAATCGAGTCACGCTAAGGCAGTGCTTTCGCAAAGTCTTCTGCTAATCAGTAGCCAGGTACCAAAATGTTCATTTAAGGTGGTTCTACTGCAGTTTTCAGGGAAATTCTCCCCTTTTCCAGGAAATTATTTTTCAATAAATCAGGGGGATGAAATACGTCTGTTAATCTTACTAATTTCACCCCTGTCGAATCGAAGTACGCCAGTCCTATGTGATAAAAATCGAGTCACGCTAAGGCAGTGCTTTCGCAAAGTCTTCTGCTAATCAGTAGCCAGGTACCAAAATGTTCATTTAAGGTGGTTCTACTGCAGTTTTCAGGGAAATTCTCCCCTTTTCCAGGAAATTATTTTTCAATAAATCAGGGGGACGAAATACGTCTGTTAATCTTACTAATTTCACCCCTGTCGAATCGAAGTACGCCAGTCCTATGTGATAAAAATCGAGTCAAGCTAAGGCAGTGCTAAGCACTGAACATGCCTGAGACCATCGCCTGTGACCAAGGTGGAGATACTCCCTTATAGAAGAAATCCAGTGCCAGCTTCTACTGATATTCTATTCCTAATTCTTTCACCAAGATCCACCCCTAGCCTCATCACCAACATACCCACAGCACTTCCTCAAACCACCTTCTGTTTTCCAATGATTCCCAATCCAACCCCTGATCAGTTACAGACAGGGTTACCTTCTGTTCGTGCGTTAAAGTAAACCAAAAATTCAAATTCGCAAAGTCTTCTGCTAATCAGTAGCCAGGTATCAAAATGTTCATTTAAGGTGGTTCTACTACAGTTTTCAGGGAAATTCTCCCATTTTTCAGCAATTTATTTTTCAATAAATCAGGACCCAGGGGAGTTCTCCATTCGGCTTAAAATGTTCCCATTTAACGCCAACCTTCGGATTCAGGACCAAGTCTGACATTTGTTTGTAATTGCATGCTTTGTTCAAGTAACCACGATAAAGTTACCATAATGCTCTTAGCTCACTGATAGTTTCATGGTCATCAAACAGGCATCATAACCCACATTTTCATAGAAGATCCCCACACATCGACAAGTATCCAAAGGTGCAGACACTAGTTCTATTGCGCCGAAGATAGCACCCACGCTTGAACTGTCGTAAATTGTTAGGTCAAAGTGGGTGTTTGGATATTTTATCCATTCAGTCCTCATCATCTAAAGTCTAATGCCAGATTGTGGTCATTGCCAACTTAGGCTCCATACACCACTCAGAATTATTTCGCCAATATCCATTCTAACAGCATTATACACCACATACAGCCCCTGACACTCTTCCAATGACATCCAGTCCAGTTCCTTTATTAAGGCACTTGTTGAATATTTTCCACTAATAAATCTAGCTGCTATATTTTGCACCTTGCATTTGATGTACAAAAAATGTGGTCTCCATACTACACTTATATATACAAGAAATGGTCTGACTGTGGGTTTGTACCCAAGTCCTTCGCTTCTCGGGTACATCCCCTCATCACCCCCTCTGTTAAATGATTTTTATGTAGTGAAAAACGTGAGAAACACAATTCGTATGCCAACACAAACGGCAGTAAACTGTAAAGAGTACAGTGAAATGGGAGATTGCCAAAGCCCTGAAGCAATGGTTAGAAGCACACGTTGATGGTGAGCATAATTCTATAACCATATATTTTAGACTCAAATTAACAGAGGAAGTAGACACACGCACACACTTGTACATGCATACAGCGAGGTCGACAGAACTAACAGCAAGCATCATGGAAACGATGAAGTGGGGCAGAATTGTCGTTACCACTGATTAACTGGGCAGAACTATCGTTAAAAAAAATCATCAGACAGACGAGTTTAAGTCAGGTATCACAATACTTACAGTTACATGCACAAAGAGAGACGCAGATATACATGTACAAGTCTACAGAAAGTTCAGGACAACTACCTGCACCAACCATGGAAACAAAAAAAGTGGTGTAGTACTTTCTTGCCCCCATGACTGGCTGAAAAACAGAACTCTCCTTACATATCATCTGCCTGGCGAGATAGAGGGTGTGCAAAAGATGGCATGTTTTCACCATACACCTAAGTATTTACATCATAAATAGTGTTCATCACACACAATTGATTACATTTACCATCAATACGTTTCCCCCACACTGCAACCCTATCTGCCATTCATTAAGAGTGCCCCAGGTACCATGAGTTACAATAGACATTTGACTATCAGCAGATACCAGAACCCCTCATATTCATACTAGGTCTCAACCACAAATCCATACGTATCCATGCACAAGCTCAAAGAAACAGGAACAGCAAATCATACATCCAGATAAATGAGTTTAAGGAAGGTATCACCATACTTACGCACACAGACACATATATCCATGCCTACAGCGAGATCAACACAACAACGAGCCCAATCATGGAAAATAAAAAGTGGGACAGAACCCCCATGGCTCAAGACTGACGAAAAAAAATCATCATTAACATGTGTTCCAAGTAACAAACTCCTCACATCAAAAATCATATCATTTAACTCACACAACAGACCTCACTACCATCCAGTATCATGTGTGCTAGGTACAAAACTGTTCACATTAGCACCACCACAATCTATCCCACACCTTAACCCTTACTGCCATTCAGTAACATTTACCCCAGGTACCACGAGTAGCAGTAGACATCTGGTCATCAGACAGATATCATAACTCCCATATTCATACTAGGTCTCAACCAAAAATCTGTACGTCACCTCACACAAGCAAGGTATCACCACATTTACGAAAAAAACACACAGAGATAGAGACGCATACACACGTTCATTTCCAGGCCTACAGCGATCTCGACTCAACAACTAGCCCAATCATGGCAACGAAAAAGTGGAACAGAACACGCATGACTGGCCAACACACTCACATGTCAATGCATTCACACAGTTCCATTCATCACCACACATAACTGGAGGAAAGAGACTGAACATGCTAGATCCAAACTGAAGATTACAGGATGTGTGAAGTTTGAAATCACAGTCACATCTCGCCCACACCGCAACCTTTTCTGTCATTTAGTAATATGTGCCACCCATGTACCACGAGTAGCAGTAGACACTTGGTCATCAGACAGATATCATAACTCCCATATTCATACTAGGTCTCACCCACAAATCCATATGTCACCTCACACAAGCATAAGTGCAGGAACAGCACATCATACATCCAGACAAACGAGATAAAGGAAGGTATCATCACATTTACGCAAAAAAAAAACACACAGAGATAGAGACGCATACACACGTACATTTCCATGCCTACAGCGATCTCGACTCAACAACTAGCCCAATCGAGGCAACGAAAAAGTGAAACAGAACACCCATGGCTCAAGACTGACAAAAAAATCATCATTAACATGTGTTCCAAGTAACAAACTCCTCACATCAAAATCATATCATTTAACTCACACTACAGACCTCTCTGCCATTCAGTATCGTTGGTAATATGTACAAAGCTAATTTCATAAGTTACCACATACATACAAGTAATTGCAGGAAAGGGTCCCGACACACGACATCCAACTGAGGTGTTAAATGATAGGCAGATGATAGTATGTCTTTCCAATACACCTCAGTGCTCACCACACATACTTGATTTTTTAATGTGCCATCAGTATACCTTGTGGCTGGAACTAAGCTCTTGGCAATGTTTGGCCAAAAGTCATTTGTTAATAGTAGCTCATCAATCACAAATTTTGGGTCAACCTGCCCAAGCGGGCGCGGCGCGAGGTGGCCACCCTTCCCCACTGCGGACAGAAATACCGTAATACGCCGGTCTAAAAGCGCGGAATTGATGGTTTACCGGAGTCTCCCGCGCGGACCGCGATGGTTTACCGGAGTTTCCCGACCGGGACCTATTACCGGTAACCGCATTTTTAGGACCGCACTGAAGACCGGAATTTCATTGCGCTCGGGCGGTAATATGCGCCGGTATACCGACCTACTGAAACACGATGTACGCGTCCGCTGTGAGGAAGGGTGGCCACCTCGCGCCGCGCCCGCTTGGGCAGGTTGACCCAACATTTGTGATTGATGAGCTACTATTAACAAATGACTTTTGGCCAAACATTGCCAAGAGCTTAGTTCCAGCCACAAGGTATACTGATGGCACATTAAAAAATCAAGTATGTGTGGTGAGCACTGAGGTGTGTGGATGTCGTGTGTCGGGACCCTTTCCTGCAATTACTTGTATGTATGTGGTAACTTATGAAATTAGCTTTGTACATATTACCAACGATACTGAATGGCAGAGAGGTCTGTAGTGTGAGTTAAATGATATGATTTTGATGTGAGGAGTTTGTTACTTGGAACACATGTTAATGATGATTTTTTTGTCAGTCTTGAGCCATGGGTGTTCTGTTTCACTTTTTCGTTGCCTCGATTGGGCTAGTTGTTGAGTCGAGATCGCTGTAGGCATGGAAATGTACGTGTGTATGCGTCTCTATCTCTGTGTGTTTTTTTTGCGTAAATGTGATGATACCTTCCTTTATCTCGTTTGTCTGGATGTATGATGTGCTGTTCCTGCACTTATGCTTGTGTGAGGTGACATATGGATTTGTGGGTGAGACCTAGTATGAATATGGGAGTTATGATATCTGTCTGATGACCAAGTGTCTACTGCTACTCGTGGTACATGGGTGGCACATATTACTAAATGACAGAAAAGGTTGCGGTGTGGGCGAGATGTGACTGTGATTTCAAACTTCACACATCCTGTAACTCTTCAGTTTGGATCTAGCATGTTCAGTCTCTTTCCTCCAGTTATGTGTGGTGATGAATGGAACTGTGTGAATGCATTGACATGTGAGTGTGTGTGTGTCTTTCTATGATTTTTGGCCAGTCATGGGTGTTCTGTTCCACTTTTTCGTTGCCATGATTGGGCTAGTTGTTGAGTCGAGATCGCTGTAGGCATGGAAATGTACGTGTGTATGCATCTCTATCTCTGTGTGTTTTTTGCGTAAATGTGGTGATACATTCCTTTATCTCGTTTGTCCTGCACTTATGCTTGTGTGAGGTGACGTATGGATTTGTGGGTGAGACCTAGTATGAATATGGGAGTTATGATATCTGTCTGATGACCAAGTGTCTACTGCTACTCGTGGTACATGGGGGCACATATTACTGTCTGATAGACAAGTGTCTATTGTAACTCATGGTACCTGGGTCACATGTTACTAAATGACAAAAAAGGGTTGCGGTGTGGGAGAGATGTGGCTGTGATTTCAAACTTCACACATCCTGTAACTCTTCAGTTTTTTCCTCCAGTTATGTGTGGTGATGAATGGAACTGTTTGAATGCATTGACATGTTAGTGTGTATGTATGTGTTTATGTGTGTCTTTCTATGATTTTTGGCCAGTCATGCGTGTTCTGTTCCACTTTTTCGTTGCCATGATTGGGCTAGTTGTTGAGTCGAGATCGCTGTAGGCCTGGAAATGAACGTGTGTATGCGTCTCTATCTCTGTGTGTTTTTTTCGTAAATGTGGTGATACCTTGCTTGTGTGAGGTGACGTACAGATTTTTGGTTGAGACCTAGTATGAATATGGGAGTTATGATATCTGTCTGATGACCAGATGTCTACTGCTACTCGTGGTACCTGGGGTAAATGTTACTGAATGGCAGTAAGGGTTAAGGTGTGGGATAGATGTGGTGGTGCTAATGTGAACAGTTTTGTACCTAGCACACATGATACTGGATGGTAGTGAGGTCTGTTGTGTGAGTTAAATGATATGATTTTGATGTGAGGAGTTTGTTACTTGGAACACATGTTAATGATGATTTTTTTTCGTCAGTCTTGAGCCATGGGGGTTCTGTCCCACTTTTTATTTTCCATGATTGGGCTCGTTGTTGTGTTGATCTCGCTGTAGGCATGGATATATGTGTCTGTGTGCGTAAGTATGGTGATACCTTCCTTAAACTCATTTATCTGGATGTATGATTTGCTGTTCCTGTTTCTTTGAGCTTGTGCATGGATACGTATGGATTTGTGGTTGAGACCTAGTATGAATATGAGGGGTTCTGGTATCTGCTGATAGTCAAATGTCTATTGTAACTCATGGTACCTGGGGCACTCTTAATGAATGGCAGATAGGGTTGCAGTGTGGGGGAAACGTATTGATGGTAAATGTAATCAATTGTGTGTGATGAACACTATTTATGATGTAAATACTTAGGTGTATGGTGAAAACATGCCATCTTTTGCACACCCTCTATCTCGCCAGGCAGATGATATGTAAGGAGAGTTCTGTTTTTCAGCCAGTCATGGGGGCAAGAAAGTACTACACCACTTTTTTTGTTTCCATGGTTGGTGCAGGTAGTTGTCCTGAACTTTCTGTAGACTTGTACATGTATATCTGCGTCTCTCTTTGTGCATGTAAGTGTAAGTATTGTGATACCTGACTTAAACTCGTCTGTCTGATGATTTTTTTAACGATAGTTCTGCCCAGTTAATCAGTGGTAACGACAATTCTGCCCCACTTCATCGTTTCCATGATGCTTGCTGTTAGTTCTGTCGACCTCGCTGTATGCATGTACAAGTGTGTGCGTGTGTCTACTTCCTCTGTTAATTTGAGTCTAAAATATATGGTTATAGAATTATGCTCACCATCAACGTGTGCTTCTAACCATTGCTTCAGGGCTTTGGCAATCTCCCATTTCACTGTACTCTTTACAGTTTACTGCCGTTTGTGTTGGCATACGAATTGTGTTTCTCACGTTTTTCACTACATAAAAATCATTTAACAGAGGGGGTGATGAGGGGATGTACCCGAGAAGCGAAGGACTTGGGTACAAACCCACAGTCAGACCATTTCTTGTATATATAAGTGTAGTATGGAGACCACATTTTTTGTACATCAAATGCAAGGTGCAAAATATAGCAGCTAGATTTATTAGTGGAAAATATTCAACAAGTGCCTTAATAAAGGAACTGGACTGGATGTCATTGGAAGAGTGTCAGGGGCTGTATGTGGTGTATAATGCTGTTAGAATGGATATTGGCGAAATAATTCTGAGTGGTGTATGGAGCCTAAGTTGGCAATGACCACAATCTGGCATTAGACTTTAGATGATGAGGACTGAATGGATAAAATATCCAAACACCCACTTTGACCTAACAATTTACGACAGTTCAAGCGTGGGTGCTATCTTCGGCGCAATAGAACTAGTGTCTGCACCTTTGGATACTTGTCGATGTGTGGGATCTTCTATGAAAGATGTGGGTTATGATGCCTGTTTGATGACCATGAAACTATCAGTGAGCTAAGAGCATTATGGTAACTTTTCGTGGTAGTACTTGAACAAAGCATGCAATTACAACAAATGTCCGACTTGTCCTGAATCCGAATGTTGGCGTTAAATGGGAACATTTTTAAGCCGAATGGAGAACTCCCCTGGGTCCTGATTTATTGAAAAATAAAGTTGCTGGAAAATGGGAGAATTTCCCTGAAAAACTGTAGTAGAACCACCTTAAATGAACATTTTGATACCTGGCTACTGATTAGCAGAAGACTTTGCGAATTTGAATTTTTGGTTTACTTTAACGCACGAACAGAAGGTAACCCTGTCTGTAACTGATCAGGGGTTGGATTGGGAATCATTGGAAAACAGAAGGTGGGTTTGAGGAAGTGCTGTGGGTATGTTGGTGATGAGGGCTTAGGGGTGGATCTTGGTGAAAGAATTAGGAATAGAATATCAGTAGAAGCTGGCACTGGATTTCTTCTATAAGGGAGTATCTCCACCTTGGTCACAGGCGATGGTCTCAGGCATGTTGCAGCACTGCCTTAGCGTGACTCGATTTTTATCACATAGGACTGGCGTACTTCGATTCGACAGGGGTGAAATTAGTAAGATTAACAGACGTATTTCGTCCCCCTGATTTATTGAAAAATAATTTCCTGGAAAAGGGGAGAATTTCCCTGAAAACTGCAGTAGAACCACCTTAAATGAACATTTTGGTACCTGGCTACTGATTAGCAGAAGACTTTGCGAAAGCACTGCCTTAGCGTGACTCGATTTTTATCACATAGGACTGGCGTACTTCGATTCGACAGGGGTGAAATTAGTAAGATTAACAGACGGTATTTCGTTCCTGGAACATACGTGCTGTGCTGTAAAATACAGTTAAAGGTGTCAATCACTGATGTGTCACAAGGGATTGATTGGAATTTTATCCAACATGATGTGACTAATTGAGTTTGTTTCCCGTCTCTTCGTCGGTGTATTAATTTTTAATGTCTGCCTGCTTCGATGAACGGAATTTTTTTATGGTTTTCCCTACCTTCATCGGTGAATGTCTCTCGGTTTCAATGAAAGGATTTCACCATTGATGGGTTTTTGAGGCTACGAATTTTGAAAGGAATAACGTATGTGTGGTTGCTATACTTTATCACAATAATTTCATTTTTTAAACTTTTTAACGTCTCTCTAACAACCTGGCCTTTTGAGATGGGGAAAGGATGGGGAGCAAGGAATGGGAAGGAATTCGGCCATGTCCTTTTGAAGGAAGCATCCCGGCATTCACCTGGAGTGATTTGGGGGAAACCATGGAAAACCCAAATCTGGATGACCGGAAACGCCGTCCTCTCGAATACAAGGTCAGAACGCTAAAACAGGTACTTTTTTTAACGTTCTCTCTAACAACGTGGTCTTTAGAGACGGGGAAAGGAATGGGAATGAATTCGTGTCATGGCCTTTTGAAGGTAGCATCCCCGGCATTCACTTGGAGACACACAATTTCATTACCTCTAATTTTGAATTTGTCCTGGTGGAGGAACATCAAAGAGGCACCGGCTGCGGGATGTAATCAGCCATATGCTATATGGAAGGCTTTAAACAGACTAAGAACTGAAGTGTCCCGATGTAAATATAATATTTAAAAAAAATGGGGGTACACTAATGACAACGATCTATGTGAATGTGGTGAGCTTCAGAACCCACAACATCTTCTGATATGCAGGAATCTCCCTGAAACCTGCAATATCGACGACCTTTACAGGGCAAACGAGAAGCCATCAAGATTGCGGAATTCTGGTCACATTCTTATAATTGTGTTTATAGTTAATATTAATTAATTAATGTTATTTGTTTTTTCAACTTGTTATGTCCTGGACACGAGAAATATAAATAAAAATATAAATACCCCTAATTTAATACATCCTTTAAAATACACGGACTGTAGGTTGACACTCGTGAGTTATATTATATTGTTCATAATGAAAAAGTGAGTTTGTTTCCCGTCTCTTCGTCGGTGAATTAATTTTAATGTCTGCCTGCTTCGATGAACGGAATTTATGTTAACAGCGAGGTCTTTAGAGACGGGAAAGGATGGGAAGGAATTCGGGCCATGGCCTTTGAAGGTAGCATCCCCGGCATTCACTTGGAGTGATTTTGGGAAACATGGATGCCTGGAACCTCCGGCCTCCCGAATGAGAGGCAAGAACGCTAAATAATTTCATGAAAACAGGTACACATAGAATTTATATCTGGAGTTTATGACGCTTTTTTTCCCGTTTAAAAGGAAACATTTATGCTTTTCGAGGCGTGGAAATTACGTAACTTTGCGGCTTTTCCACAAAACACTTAAACACCGCGGCCGGACTCGAAGTCTTTAGAGACGGGAAAGGAAGGGGGGCAAGGAATTCGGCCATGGTCTTTAAAGGAAGCATCCCGGCATTTGCCTGGAGTGATTTTGGAAACCATGGAAAAACCCAAATCTGGATGCCCCGGAACCGCCGTCCTCCCGAATGCAAGGCCAGAACGCTAAATAATTTCATGAAAACAGGTACACACAGAATTCTTACTCGGTTTTATATCTGGAGTTTATGACTGTTTTTTTCCATATCGAACGTTAAAAGGAAGAATGTATGCTTTTCAAATTATTTTTTAGGCGTGGAAATTATGTAACTTTGCGGCTTTTTCACAAAACACTTAAACACCGCGGCCGGACTCGAACCGGCGACCTAGCCCCAACACTGCCGAGGTCGTTTTAATGTGGACTTTTTTTGTTTTTAGTAAAATTGCAATGATTTACGCTTAAGTACCGAAGAAAATATTTTACTGTGTGTCGATAGTAGCCAAGATGTTCAGTGCTTGCTTAACAGGACGCTAGGAATACATATTTCGTCACGCTTAGTAAACAGAGATAACAGTCGTTGAAACAGTGTACACATTTCGCAAAGCGCGCCGGAAATAATGCACCGAACGCCATCTAGCCGCCACCAAATGAACTAGAAATTAAGCCCTTGGGAGATGGTGCCATCTGTGCGGCCGATCTGTGAACTAACGGCGGCCATCTAGGTCACCCCAACGGGGGGCGGCAATCTTGACCGGGCGGTGCGCTCGGCGGCCATCTTGGTCACCCCAACTGTGACGTCACGCGGACGAGTGGAGTCTCTTCCGGGGCCGGCTTAAGATCTTTTGTTCCAGAAAACAGGTTCTCCTCCTACTGGGGGTGTAGCAGAGAAGCGAAGGACTTGGGCTACAAACCCACAGTCAGACTATTGCTTGCAATATAGTGGTGTAATATGGAGTCCACATTTTTTTAAATATATATCAAATGCAGGGTGCAAGATAGGGCAGCTAGATTTGTTGGTGGAAATTACCTCGGAACACATTCAACAATTCGGGGGCTTAGAGTCATAACGACGTATCTACAAAATGTGCGTTTTGAGAAAAAGGCAAAAGAAGTTTTGCATCTGTTGAAACACTACCATTGTTACCATCTAAGGTTAAGCCGCTTGTAGCTGTGATACTTCATGGTCCTTAGAATGTATTCACATAATTCCAACAATTTATAATCTGTAACAATAGGTACTGCAGAACAAAAGAGTGAACAATGTTGCAGATACGTTGTTTTGACTTTAAACATCTTGGTGGTCTGGGTAGTTACGTCCTATAGAGTTGTAATTACAAAACCAAACAATGCACTCTTTAAAAGAATTTATTTTGTTTTAATTTTGATTAATACTATTAAACAATTTATTTTAGATATTTTAAAGTATTTCACAGTGCTTCGCGAGTTACATGGGACATATTTAGGCCGTCTTTCGTCTTTAAACACTGCATAAAGATAATTGCAATAATAGAACGGCAAAAAAAAAAAAAAACATGAGAATCCCAACACACATATTTATAAAATTGTCAGTGAGAGAGTTGTAAAAACCTTAATTATATATATATTATTACACTTTGGTCACTATCGTCATCAGCAGTTGTTTCTGTCCCTTCGTCAGCTGCAGTAGGCTTCCCTACTATTAATGACTTGTAAAAGAAGTGATACTGCTCGGGTATGATTCCCATATTGCACAGATCTAGGAGGTCCTTGAGCTTATCTTTCTGTATTGGAATTGGAGAGGAATACGCTGGCTTAAGCGTGAAAGATTCTTACAGCCTTGTTTTAGTTCTGCGGGATATTCGAGTCTTTTAAATTCTTCAGTAGTATGGTTGTATTTAAAGTAAATACACTCAGCCTTCTTTCAATACCGTAAAGAAAACACTATCTTCAGCCAATTGACATTATTTTCGTCACTATCAACATTTCTGTATTTTATCATGAACCGTCTCAGTTCTGGGAAATTTAATAGATCATTCTGCTGAACTTCAATGACATGATATTTTTATTTGTCATTCTCATGGCAGTGAACCATCCTGATGGATCAAAGATATCCAACAGTTTTTTCTCTCTCTATCGGGGCATGAACAAAGTCACACTCCATTTGCGAGTGACCTGGCACAAAAAACGTGATTTATAACAGAGATATCAATGTGCTTACAGCATACAGGAACATACCAGACACATTTGCATTTCTATTTTGCCCTCCACACGTATCAGAAAAGAAGTTCCAATCTTTCCCATCTGCATTTTGTCTAAATAATTGAATAAGCATGAAGAAATTTCTCTAAATCCACATTTGGCGGTCCTTTCACTCCACATGCCAAATGCAGCTTCTCTCGAATATGATTAGGTTGTAGAAAGCAAGTCTTCGATGATAAAACAATGCTTTAGCATTTGTCTTTGGAAAATAGCAGACAGATTCTAGATCAAATAAAGCTAAATGAGTTTTCCCTGTTGCAGCTTCCATCTTGATGTGGGCTTTCAGAGCCCTTGCTAAACACTTACGAGATATACGAGCATTCTGTTCTGAATGGTTAATTTCTTTCTCTCTGACATTCATGTGGGAGAATCTGTAACACGTATCACACAAATCATTTTTAGGTATATGGAAAGATAGATTAAATTCTGTCTTAGATATTAGTCGATAATAAGATTCCTTTTCAGGGGTTGCGTTACCGTTTTTGCAGGTTTCCACATATATTTCGTACATTTTTCGAAGATTTAAATCATGCAGGAAGCACTCTTTTTCCGAATCCTTCCTAGCATAATGTGAAGGGAGTTTTGGAACGCTTTTAATGTGAGATCCAATTCTTTCTTTGACAGCATCTGATTTAGCTACTGTTGGTTTGTGACGTCCTCTTTCATCTTGGGAAATAATATTGTGCTCATGTTGTGCTCATTCCTTTTTAACAGAACCTGGCGTATGAACGATTCAGTCAAATCAAGTGAGAAAGAATGATTGGCAAACCTGAAACTTTACACCATCTTTGGTTAGAAAGTATTGATTTGTAAATTTTCTCCAGGATGAGCCCTCAGAAGTCCTAGTACTTTGCTTAACCATCTTTTCTAAAAGAGAACTGACGTACAAACGCTGCCTGTTTATATCACCTAGATTCCAAAATTGTTGGTGCATTTTTAATCTGTCAGCCTCAGTAAAATTAAAGCTGCACTTTCTCGAGCACTTTGAACCATCTTTTGGTTTGACTAACCACCCAGGAACATATTTGCCTTTGCAAGAATAATACGGTTCCCCAGACTGCCGTTTAATTTTTCTATCAATGTTCTTCCATTTCTCAGGCTGAGCCATTCGTCTGCGTTTTACTTTTATCTAATTCTCTACTTCAATGTTACGAGCAGGTCTGTACTATTATTGCCAATTATAGGTCCAGCATCACCTAAAAACCGAACTGATTGGTTCTTTCTTGTAAGAAAACATTTTGATTGTCAATATCGATTGTCTGTGCTTCAATATTTGGCCGAGGTGGAATATTTAAAGATTTCTGAAGAAATGATAGATGTCACGAAGAATCGAATAATGAATAAATACTGTTAATAATTTATGACGTGTGCATTAAATTAAGGTAAAAGCACTCATATCTGACAAATTTTTGTAGAAGAAATCCTACTCGCAATGTTTTTCCTTTATAATATCTGGAGATACGCTCTTTTGTCACTGAACAAGACAGTACTGCAAAGGTAGCCGAAATGACGCAAAAGGCAATACGTCATTTTCACAATACACATTAAAGTGAAATTGTAGATACGCTACACATTATCTCTGGAACGGTTAAAGATAGGAGTCCCAGTGTTTTTCCATTGGATAGATTGGTTCTTCACAATAATAGTGGTGTAAATATGTCAAAATGCCAAATTTTGTAGATACGCTGTTATGACTCAATTATCGATATAATAAAGGAGCTGGACTAGATGTCACTGGAAGATACGAAGAGGGTAAAGAGAATGTTAGGACTGTACATGGCGTAAAGCTTAGAATCTAAATGGCGGAAAGGATTGTGCTGTGGGAGAGATGTGATAGTGCTGATGTGAACAGTTTAGCACCTGGGACACAAGTTATAGATCAGCAGAGAGGGCTGCTGTCAAAGAGATGAGAAGATGCTGCTCTGAACAGTTTGGTACCTGGGACACATGTTACTAAAAGACAGAGGGCTGTGATGTGGGAGAGGCGAGACTTTGAGATGTGTGCTTGAATATGGTGATAGGAACCATCTCGGTCTCGGTATTTCACAATAACTATGTACTTGTAACCACTACAGAGAGTAGGCACACTCTTATTTAGCACTAACTATGTTCAGCCCTTGTGTTTTCGGATACGAATTGTCTACCTCGCGTTGTTCACTATATACCCTTCAGGACAAATAAAACATTTACTGGAGAAGGTGATGAGGGCGTGTACCAGAGAAGTGAAGCACTTGAGTTACAAAACCCATGGTCTTTAATTTAATTTAATTGCAATGGAGCACAGGCTCCGGTGGCAATTTCCCTACACACCCATCTTCCCCCTATCCTGCACCTACCTACATTTGCCCTATACAAATTTTATCTTTAAATTCTTTCAAAGTTTTCAGTAAATTATTCATCATTTCTCTTGGTAACTCATTCCAATCCCTGACACCCTTTCCTAAAAAAGAGAATCTTCCCACACCCTTGTGCCTGAAATCGAGTGCCAGCTTGTGGTCATGGTCATCTTTTCCCTTCCATGCACTACTTTTCATACCTATTGCAATATCTTTCCATGCCTCATCGCCAGTATATGCCCTGTACACTCCCATGACCCTCCTCATCCTCCTCCTGTCTTGCAATGAATCCCATTCCAGCTCCTTTATCATATCCGTCACTGATTACATTTTGCGATAATTTCCAGAAACAAATCTAGCAGCCCTTTTTTGCACCCTCTCCAACTCCTGTATTTGATACGTAAAATGAGGGTTCCATACTACACTACCATATTCGAGCAATGGTCTGACCAAAGTTTTGTAACCCAATTCCTTGACTTCTCTCGTACATCCGCTCATCACTCTCTCAAACAAGTGCAGAACTTTGAAACCTTTTCCTACCACCTGTCCTATGTGTCCTGCCCAGTTAAGTCTAACCAATGCTGTGGTGTTATATGGAGTCCACATTTCTTTGGATATCAAATGCAGGGTGCAAGAAATGGCAGCTGAATTTGTAGGTGGAAATTACCTCAGAATTCAATCAGCAGCTGACATAATGCAGGAACTGATGTTGGATATCACTGGAAGATAGTCGGAGGGTAAAGAGAATGCTGGGACTTTACATGGTGAATGATAAAGTTAGGAACGAATATTGGTACCGAGCGTGGTGGGTGTGTGGTTAACGCTCTGGTCTCGCATTCGGGAGGACGGAGGTTCGAATCCCCGTCGGAACATACAGATTTGGGTTTTCCATGGTTTCCCCAAATCACTCCAGGCGAATGCCAGGACGCTTCCTTCAAAAATGCCATGGCCGAATTCCTTCCCATTCCTTGTCCCCAGTCGGTCCGTCGGCAAATGGTCCTCCAGCAACCACTGTCAATGCTTTGCGCCTAGGCAGAGTGTTTCCCTGCAGCATATCAAGGCTGTCTTTGATTCCTTGCCATGGCATCTAGATGTTCTGATTGATGCACGTGGTGGCTTCGCACTTTACTGAATTTCCAGTGCATGTACAGTTTGGTAGTTCTAATCATTTGTGTATTTGTCAAGTCTCAAATCTATGATATAAATTTCATTGAAACCACATGTCTCCTTCAAGCATATTAAGGCTTTCTTTGATTTCGAGTATTACATTCCTTTCAGTATCTCTTTCTAAATAACTGTCCCTCTGTTAATTTGCTGAATGTGTCTGTATGCGTACTAAGTTTAATAACAAGGTTGCTGCAGGTTTGTTAGTTTTTTTTTTTTTTTTACTGATTTCATGCTCCAGCTGAAAATTACAATTTATGCAGATTTCGTCTACCATGGAAGGAATCAATATATTTTTCATGAATGCTTCTTAGCTGTCCGGGTGACGCCGCGTAATAATGTGTGCAGCCAACGTTTCGACCATCCTGCTGCGGTCTTCTTCTAGGGCAGAACTGCGTCTTCTATCGATTTGTAGTCCTGTTAAATAGCCCTGGCCCGTGACCCGTCTAGAGAATACGGTTCACCTTGCCGATAGGGAAGTCTGAATTGTCACGTGTTTCGTTGGCCAGTTGGGGTGCGGCGCGGTCTGATTGGGGGAGGGAGGCGACACGTGACTGGGTATGCAAGGTAATATCGATAAATATATCGATGTCAGGCAGATATCGATAATCGATAATATCGGCCTCATTATATCGATAATATCGATATTTTCCGATATTTTCCGATATTTCTATACATTATTTTAGAAATTAGAAATAAGTATGTATCAAAGCAAGTAATAAATTTGAGGTAGTTTACGAAAAAAAACCTTAGATCTGCAAATATTAAGCGTCAACAGATCCTCGAAATGTAGTTTGCATAACCTTTACCCATGAAGTACATTCCTAGTTTGAGTAACAGTGGTTCCTGCCAGTGAGAAAAGGCGTTTAGAAGGTACCGACGAGGCTACTTAATTGCAATTTCAAACATATCTTAATCCGTATCTTAATCATGATTGATTTCAGTTTAATTTTTCAGCAAAAAATGTACGGTAATCTCCAAATAGTCGGTGTTATTCTATACATAACAATAAAAAAAATGCTTCACAATTTTCAACTCCTCCTTCATAACCTTCGGATTTTTTTTTCATATTTTTCATCAATTTTTGTTTTGATAGTTCCACGGAAAGGGTGTATAATGGTGCTAAGTGTTTTATTAAACTTAAAACCTTCACTTTTAACTGCATTAATCTAATATCAATGCTGATAAAATAAATAATTGTATCGGTGAGGCGGTCATATTTTTTACCCCCTTTAGAATACTGTAATACGTCGCAGAGAGAAACAAGAAATAATTAACGCAAGCGTAACGCAACATATTAAATAATAAAACGATGAACGTAAATGAATGGGGAACGAATAACGCCCACGAAATGGAGTGGAACAACTGAGTTGCAAAGGACATTATCTAACTAAATCAGAGTTTAGCATAGTCTAGATTGGTCCCTTTCAACCATTCATCTATTTGCAGGATTTGTTTCGGCGCGAAGGGGTTTGCAGTTTTCGATATTTCACTTCATATCGACCATTTAAAAATTTCGATATTTTTGGACCGATATTATCGATATGATCGGTTGACTGAGATATCGTTGTAATACATCATCGCCCGATATATAACACTTATCGTGGTACGAATGTCAACTTAGAGAATGCTGCGCCAGACAATAAATTATTTTGTGCGGTCTCAAAGACCTAGTGACATTGTCTCCTAGCGGTTGAGCATTGCACCTCTATCGTAGCCACCTAACCTAACCTGGTAATCGTACCAAGTAATGGGGACCTACAGTTTAAGGTGGAATCCGAACCACAACGTGTCTTAGCATCTTCACATTAGGAAAGAAACTTTTAAAGCCCATAAAAATTCCAAACGAGAACGGAATTTAACCCAAAATCGTCCGTATCTAATCAAGTACATTAATCAACTGAGCCATCAAACCGCTCCCTAGTTCGTTATACATGTATAAACAATTAAATGGAAAAAACAAAATTTTACTTCTTTGCCATCTACATCACGGGCGAAATATGATACTAATTAGGATAAATAGCAACGTGTATGATAACTGACGACATAAACTATCACTACTCAATTTCGCGATCAGATAGGAAAAAATAGTAAATTTACTATTTTTGACTCAGTGTCATGCATCATTATGTTCTAATCAGGGTAAAAAAGTATTCTATGCCCCAATAGGTGGCATAAACTACTATTACTATCTGAAGTTTCGTTAAAATCTATCGATTTGTTTCTGTGTGATGCGCGGACAGTCGGAAAAAACTTACCATTTTGGACGTAGGCTATCGTGAGGTATTTGAAATGTATCTGGACAAAAAGTATCCTGTATCCTGACCGAAGACATAAGTTATCACTGCACTATGTACAGATTTAAAATCAGTTGATTAGTTTTTACTTGATGCGCGAACATATAGACGGACAGACAGAGATAAAAATTCTAAATTTTATGGACTTGACATCTCTCATTAGTAGTTTACTTTCCAATTACCCTTTTTGAAATAATTTAATTTACAAACACAATTTTATTATGTAGTATAGTTATAGATAGGCAATGTCCAAAACCAATGTAGGAAATCTACACTACCAACAATACTGTAGACAGCTAAATTGCCTTCGAAGTACTCGCACAGGTTATTCACAGCTCTTTTTCAATGATGGAGAATGGGGTTAAATGCGATCGGCTGTATGTGATACTTCGTTTTGATTTATTCCTTGCGTAGCTCTTCCCACACGACACCGGCTTCAGTTTTGAAATTAAATCTTGGTAACAGGAACTTTGGTGTCAGTTCCCTATTAAATGCTATTGTGGGAGAAACCACTACACACTGACGTCATAAGTCGTTACGAGCGTATTCGGGAGGACGCCGCTTGGAATCCCCGTCCGGGCATGCAGATTTGGATTTTCCATGGTTCCCCAAATCACTCCAGACGAATGCCGGGATGCGTATTTCAAAAGACCATGGCAGAATTCCTTCCAGTTCCTTGTCCCCAGTTTCCCACTTCTAATGACCTCGACGTCGACGAGGCGTAAAGCCATAAAAAATAAGTTACGTGCGGTCTGGTGTCTCAGTGGTTTAGGTGTCTGACTGGGGATCTAAAGGTCCCCGGTTCGAATCTCTCTCTCTGTGGGGATTTTCATAGGCTCTTAATCCTACATTCAACTCTGGTACAGCCTGCTGCATAATATGAAATAGGCTAGAACGCTTCCGTAGTTCGGATTCCACGTAAAACTGTAGGTCTGCTGCACCCGGTAGCACTATAGAGTTAGGTTAAGGCGGCTACGACAGCGCAGCCAATAGAAACCCAATCACCAAGATTTTTTTTTAATTTTGGCTTTACGCCTCGTTGACGTCAAGGTCTTTATAGACGGGAAAGGATGGGGGGCAAGGAACGGGAAGAAATTCGGCCATGGCCTTTTGGAGGAAGCATCCCGTCATTCGCCTGGAGTGATTTGGGGAAACCATGGAAAACCCAAATCTTGATTCCCGGACTGGGATATGAACCGGTGTCCTCCCGAATGCGAGGCCAGAGCGTCACCGCTCATCCACCACTCTCGGTCCCAAGTCTTTATAACCATACGGAATCATTATTATTATATGTCTTTAGTATTTCATAGAGGCTTTCTAACATGTACCATGCATTGAATTTCCAGTGTTGCTGCCTGTTGGATAGAAATAGCATGGTTAATATTACTTATGGAACAGTCCATCGTTGGTTAAAGGTAATATTATTGGCATTTAATATCTGTTTTCATGATAAGTCAGAAGAGGGACAAGGTAAAGCTTCTTAGGTTGTAGAGTTCCTATTTCCTGCCCGATTACTGGTAATATATCACTGGTCTCTCCGGCTTTTTGCACAGCGATCGCCTGTCATAACAGCGGAAAATCTGCAATCATATAATCCATCTCACCCATTAGATCTGATATTGTAAGCAAACAGAAAAGTTTTGTTACTTTTTGGGAAACTTATAGCAGATAACAGCTTGTTAAAATTCTTAAAGGACAAAAGTAGGTGGATCGAAAAAATGTCTTCGAAGAATTGAATTAAAAAAAAAAAAAAAAATCATGTAAAAACAAAGTAGGTACCTAGGGAAATTGCCGCCTCCGCATATGTTCCATCATACTTAAATAATAATAATAATAGAACCAAATATAGGGCCGAAGAATATACATTTCTAACAAATGATGGTACATTTTGCATGATGTGTTAAATCTTTTAATTTTGTCGGCTACTAAACGAAACAATTGCCAGTACCTATCATTTCATAACAAGAAAAGTGTCTTACTCTTATCGTTTTACTAGTTCAACTGTCTTGCCAGTCTGGCTAAGCTATGTTAACTTCCCTTTCTCTATATGAACTGGTAAAACATTTCTTACTGAGCGTGGTGGGTGACCTTAGCCTTCGACGAGGCGTAAAGCAATAAGTTTAAAAAAAATCTTTTCCTCTCTAGTGTATTTATTGAGTTCAAACGGACCAACTGATGAGTAATTCAAAAACTTTTATTGAATTTACTGTGTACGTACATTCCTTCATTTTATTGATACTCTGTTTTGAAGTAAACGGTTATTTGCATCATTACTTACGCTTGTCTTGATTGTTATCCACTACAAGAAACTTTTGATAGTAAATTAATGCAATTAACCAATTGAGTTTCACCATCTCTAAAATTCATTTCCACCTATATTTCATATCGATCGTGTCACGGATTTAATTACTGTTATGAAGAACTAATGCTTTTGCTTCAGTACATGTTCTGTTCACTAAGAGGAAACAGATTGCTCTTCAGCATAGTGTGATATTTCAGGCACAGTAATTGGTAAGTAAAAATAAACGATAGCACCCACATCATACTTGGATATTCACGACAATATTTAAACAAAAGTTAGAAGGGAATATATCTTTTCCAATCCTTTGTCTTCGATACACATCTAGTCTGGACATAGTCACGATCTCTTACTTCAATTAAAGTAATTATATACCAAACAAAGTAGTGAGCGATTCCGTAAACTACAAGACATCGCTCATTTTTCAGCTGGACGTGGATGAAGAAGGATTCTCAAACTTCACGTCGTTGAAGGACAAATTCCCTAATGTGAAGACGCAACTGGCGATGGGCGGCTGGGCGGAGGGTGGTGTGAACTACTCTGCCATGGTGGGCTCTCCAGAACGAAGGGCAAGTCTCATCAGCAGCATCGTTGGTGAGCACACACAGTTGTCTTCAAACCATTAAAGGGCTCCGTATCATTCATCCTTACTATGCATATAACGAGATATAAGTTTGACTTGAATTTCACCATATTTTCACGTCAAATGTGTTTTTATTTAATAGTATAAATTTTTATGAATCTGCTAACCACGTACCCAAAAATTAAACAAGGCATAGACGCGATATAAGCAAATGCAACAGTCACACTAATACTACGAATGTATAACTTTTCAATAATACTACAATACTTAATTATAATTTACTATTTAAAACAGTTTTATCTGTTTATAAAGAAATTAATCTGGCGATAAAAATATAACACTAGATAACAGTTACGTACAGTGAAGTACAAATGGCTAAAATCGGAATGATAACCAAATTCTGTTTACTGCAGAAACCATGAACTAGTTTTTGGTTTGATTAACTGCCACTGGCTTAGGAAAATATTTGTTAATCTCTTATGGAAGATAGCCAGATATGTAATTGTCCAAAGCCGCAAGTCTTAACAAGTTGCCTGAAGAGTACAGATTCGACACATTTGATTGGTTAAAGCAGTGAGTTATTTTCCCAACCAGATAGAAAATTTTGTCTTCCTGCAAATTCAAATTGTATAAAATTATGAACAAACTTTTCTACCCCTGCTTCCAGATAAAGTGTCAGTATTGGTTATCACCATGGGCGCCGGCAGGATTTCTTTAAGGGAGGTGCATCTGTATCTTTTTTATACATTATATATATGACACTTATTACTAGTTAACAAAGGATACTGAATTATTGACAAGGTGTTGAACAAATTTTGACAACAACCTTAGCGCATTAGGTTATTATTCAAACAGTGAATTTAAAAATAAAATGTTTGTTTCTTAATCTTTTTCTGAGTATTTTCTTTCATGGCAGGGGTTCTCAAGTGCACCCCCTTGCACCACCTTTCCGGCGTCCATGGTTATCACTTATCACATTCTTCCCAGTTTTTACCGATATCCCCATCAAATAACGAATTCTTTTGTTTTTGTATATGGAACACACAGCTTTACTGGCATTTAGGTCTGTGTAACAGTTCCTTTATTAATGATGACGTGTGATTTTTACATTATCCGTACTACTTTTTCTGTCTTCGAATACATTCGATTTTTACTGGTCAGGAAATTGTTTTTACTTCAGTGATCTCAATACTGTATGTTTGCATCAGTGAAAGTTTTTTTAGGTTTCCGCTTAAAAATATCCAGAAGTGTTAAAACTGTTTGCACGTTTTCCGAAAAATCTTCTTGCGATCAATCATCTGTCCAACTAGAAGAAATGTTCCCGCGTCTGAAGATGAGTGACCGCAAGGAAATAGGCTATTGCAGACGGTGCATGGTTGATACTGTCTGTTAATATCTTTAATTTTTTTCTGTTGCCCCTATCAAAATCTTAGATGTCCTTGATAGCCCTGTTTTACAAACTCCCCCTCAGCAGTTTCCTTGCACGACGTTCTTCATTAATTTTTAGAAGTCCAGCCTGTTTCCACTCCAACTAATCTGAAGTAGACTAAGGATTGGTATTTAACATCGATTCGCACATTTCACAATCAGATTTCATAACATCGCGTTCATATTACTTTGTAAGGATTTCTTCCGAACCTTCGGCGTTATGATGAACATCAGTAGGCCTAAACAGGGGATTAGAACTCATCGCGACAGTCAGATAAAATCTGTTTGAATCGTCTGTTATGTCGGTAGGCCTTAAAGTAGTTGTACTCAAATTAAAGTTAACTGGGAAGTTTATTCCACTAATGGTCACTAAATTAAATACTCTTGCAGATCTAATCCATAGTGATGTAAGCATGCCGTTTGCAGTCGCGAAAAATGGCGGCGCTAATTTGCGTGTAGTCGCTCCAATCCAAACACAGGGGATGTAATGTGACTCCGTCCACTGAGAGCGCTTGAGTTGCACGAACCTACACGATGCGAGATTGTTTCGATTTGGTCGATGGGTATTAAAAACTGATTGTTCTTTTTGAAGAAAGAGCTCTTTTTGGGATCAAAATCTATCCCAGTCCACCAGAACCATGTTCAAATGTGGACGGAAAAGTGAAATGAATCTACCACTGTTCAGTCTGCCAGTAAAGGCCCCTGCCAGGCAGACCTCACACACAACGCGCCTGCACGCCGGGATACATATACGACTCCAAACAGGCGCAGAGACATCAAAACAAACCAGGAAAACAAATAGAATCATCTAGAAGCTAAGTGGGACTATTTCTTACAGAGGTCGCCGTACTACCACACAACGGAATTCCTGCGCCAGGCCGCCTATATAAGCGTAGCCGGCCGCTCCACCGCCAGTTCCAGCCTGACCGCTGAACCAGCGTCAACTACAGAAGACCACCGGAAGTTCGCGAGAAGTAGAAGCCGTCACTCTACCCCGGATCAGGACCAGGCTGAAATTCTCGACGGTCTTCTGATAACTGTACCCACATTTGTTTATGGTTTACCTGTTGTATTGTGTACCGAGTAATAAACTTCAAGGAACCGTTAAGTGTAGTTCACTTCAGTGGCGACAAGGTTGGGATAAGAACTCTCGACCATCATGGCTACGCCAGCAGCACCTACGGAATGGCAACAGTTCCTCCAAGGACTTCTACATCAGTTCTTCGAATCTCAGAGACAACTGATTGCGGAAGTCAGGAATCTCCGCCAACCCACGGCCCCACCTCCGTTCCCAGCATTCAACGACGACGTCGAGGAATGGGAGACCTACGAGAAGCGCATAAGACAACACTTCGCAATTCACCACATAACCAAAGAAGAAGACCAACGTGCATATTTCCTTTCCTGGAACCAATCGAAGATGTATGTCTTGCTCACCAAACTTCAGCCACAAGACCCCGACACCCTCACCTTCACGACCATCTGTACGACACTGAATGCATACTACAGACGCCGGTACCATGTCGTCGCGGCCCGCGTCGAATTCTATCAATGCCGGAAGAAGCCCGATCAGACGTATCGCCAGTGGGCGGCCGAACTCCAAGGCCTTAGCAGAAAATGTAAGTTTCAAACTCGTTGTTCCCACGAATCCTACGCCGACGACATGGTGCGTGATCACATCATACAGGCTGCACCAGATGCCGCACTCCGGCATGACGCCCTCAAGTTAGAGGACCCATCCCTGGAGCAGGTCATCGAACTTGCCTACAAATTCGAAATATCTACGGCCGCAGATCGCCGCCTGGAGTCCTGGGCGGATGTGGCCGCAATCCGAACCGACGTAGAGGACACACAGGACGTCGCCGCCATCCAGAGCTCCCAGTCGCGCTCCTCCCGACACCACAACCGGGGACCGCTTCCTCAGAAGGACATCGAAGCGGCCCGTTCCGGCAGGGGCACCAAGTCTCGGCAGCAGCAGCGGATCCCGCAGCGCCGACGCCGCAGCCCGCTCCGCCTACCCTCCTGCCCCGCCTGTTATTCAGCACATGAGAGGGAAAATTGTCCGGATCGTTGGGCTGAATGCTCACGTTGCGGCAAGGAAGGACACCTGGCGTCCGTCTGCCGCACCAACACCACCAATGCCAATCCCGGCTCTCGCCGCCCAGGGTCTTACCAAGACAGGTTGAGCGGCGCACCTATGGATATCAATCAGGTAGACACTTCCACAGCATCCAAACTTTTTATTGACGTTACGGTCAATGGCAAGCCCCTGCGCCTACAAGTCGACACAGGAGCAGCAGTCTCATTGCTTAATTATACTACTTATGTGCAAATTGGCTCGCCCCCCCCTCTCGCCGGCCCCCAAGCGCCTCCTGACATACAACAAACAGGAAATAGCACTCCTGGGACAATTCACAGCAAACGTCATGTATAAGTCTGTACATCGTTCAGTCCCCTTTTTAGTAGTTAACAGTTCTCTCACAGCAGACTTATTTGGACTGGACGCTTTCCGCTTATTCGGATTTTCAATTGAGGATAACATACACCTCGTATCTCAGCATGTTCCTTTTCCTGAAGTGGACGCCCTTTGCACCGAGTTTCAGGACCTGTTCTCACCAGGCGTCGGCTGTGCAAAGGACTTCGAAGCATCACTCCAACTCCGGCCGGACGTACGGCCTCGATACTTCCGGGCACGCCAGGTACCCGTAGCGCTTCAACAACCACTTCAGGAAGAACTTCAACGTCTCCAAGACGAAGGGATCCTCCAGCCGGTGCGGTTCAGCCCCTGGGCCACGCCGTTGGTCATAGTTCAGAAGCCAGGACGCCGCTTACGTCTCTGTGGTGACTTTAAGACCACCGTCAACCCGCATCTGCTGGTAGACGACTATCCACTTCCGAGACCGGACGACCTCTTCCGTAAACTAGCAGGAGGTACCTACTTTACAAAAATTGACCTGACAGAAGCATACCTTCAAATCCCTTTGGATATCCAGTCCCGACAATACACAGTCATCAACACTCCCTCTGGCCTCTTCCAACTCAACCGGCTCATGTTCGGCTTGGCCAGTGCTCCAGCGATTTTTCAACGGTATCTCGAACAACTTCTCCAGGATATTCCGGGATGCATCAACTATCTCGACGACATAGTCGTCACGGGACCCTCCGCTGCCGAACACATGACCAACCTCCGCCTACTCTTCCTCCGCCTCCGGGCAGCAGGATTGAAATGCAACCTTTCCAAGTGTCAATTTTTTCAACAATCCATTTCCTACCTGGGTCACATCATCGCTCAGGAAGGCATTTCCCCAGCATTTTCCTACTGTGGACGCTATTTCCAACTTACCTCGGCCTCAGGATCTACATCAGTTGAAATCTTTTTTAGGCAAGATTTCATACTACAGAAAATTTATACCCTCAGCAGCACAAGTGGCAGCACCCCTGTACCACCTCTGTCGCAAGAATGTCCCGTTCCGTTGGACCCCAGCTTGCGAGACCGCATTCCACACCCTTAAACAGCAGCTCAAGTCCGCAGCATGCCTCATGCCATACACTCCAAACCTCCCCTTGATACTTGCCACAGATGCATCCGATTACGGTGTGGGGGCAGTTCTGTCTCATAAATTACCAGATGGCACGGAACGCCCCGTAGCCTACATCTCCAAAGCCCTATCGGCTGCTCAGCTTAAATATTCTCAAATCGAGAAAGAGGCGCTAGCTATTGTTTTTGCCTGCTCCAAATTCTATTCCCTTTTATATGGGATTTCTTTTCATCTCATTACCGACCACAAGCCACTCCTATCACTATTTGATCCGTCCACACGTCTGCCTACCAAAACATCCCACCGCATCCAGCGTTGGGCACTATTCCTGTCCCAGTTCAGATATACCATGCATTTCCGTACCACCTCCAGGCATGCCAATGCAGACGCCTTATCCAGACTACCACAGGGACCAGACCTTGCCTTCGAAAAGTCGGAACTTCTGGTGTTCCAGATCGACGATGACATACAAGAAGCACTGAAGACATTTCCAGTCACGGCCTCAAAAGTCGCGGCAGCCACAGGGGAGGACCCCCTCCTCCGTGTCATCCGACACCACATCCAACACGGGTGGCAAACACGTTCCCCTCCACGCCATCATCAAGACCTCAAGTTCTACTACTCCATCCGCCACCAGCTCTCAGTAGTAGAGGGAGTGCTCCTCCGCACAGAACCAAATTCCACCCCGAGGGTCGTCGTTCCGAGATCCCTACAACCGACAATCCTCCAAACTCTCCACCAAGGACACTGGGGAATTGCCCGCACCAAATCCCTTGCCAGACGCCATGTATTCTGGATCGGCCTTACCACGGATGTCACGAAGATGGTGCGGCGCTGTACCATCTGTGCCCAACAACTGCCCCGCCCCCCTCAAAAGTTCCTTTCCTGGCCGGCACCGTCCGGACCCTGGGAACGCATTCACCTCGACTTCGCTGGCCCATTCCTAGGCCACCAGTGGCTCCTAGTGACGGATGCCTTTTCCCACTTCCCATATGTCGTCCGTTGCTCCACAATCACCACAGAGGTCACCATTTCAGCCCTCACGAAGATCTTTTCCATCGAAGGATTACCATACGCTATCGTCACAGATAACGGACCGCAATTTCGAAGTCGGGAATTCCTATCCTTCTGTACCGCCAACAATATCCAACACCTCCTCACCCCGCCCTTCCACC
This sequence comes from Vandiemenella viatica, assembly GCA_031002005.1. Classification (NCBI taxonomy): domain Eukaryota; kingdom Metazoa; phylum Arthropoda; class Insecta; order Orthoptera; family Morabidae; genus Vandiemenella; species Vandiemenella viatica. Next base: position 30,174 of record JARYHS010008649.1, read on the forward strand.
CCCAATCTAACGGGGAGGCGGAACGGCTAGTCAGAACATTCAAAACCCAAATGACCAAATACACCACAAGTCACAAACTCGAAGAGGCATTGACACTCTTCCTCAGTTCCTATCGAACCACTCCAGTAGGGGCCAAAAGCCCGGCGGAATTGCTGCATGGCCGCCAACCTCGCACTCTCCTCCATCTCCTCTTACCCCCGCCCAAAGTACAGGTACCTTCGGGCCCATTCCGTTTCACCCCGGGCTCCCTAGTCTGGGCCCGCGGGTTTGGCTCCCGGGCCGGTTGGCTTCCGGGGGTCATCCAGCGGCCCCGGGGCCGCCAACTGTTCGACGTCAGCCTGGATGGCCGGATAGTGCGACGCCATCGAAACCAACTACGTCCCCGCTACCCCACGGCACCGTCCTCTTCCACCACGGCACGGCCATCCACTTCTTCCTCTCCTTCCCTGCCACCTCCACCACTCCTGCCGTCTAACCGTTGCTCAGGGACAGTTACAGCGCCACCAACGACGCCACAACCTGTCGGTCGCTCCGACACCCTTCAGCCGCAGCCTCTCGACCACCTGCGGGGACCATCTTCAGCGCCCCCCGTACAGCCCCCGGCCATCGACGCCGACGAACCGATGCCGTTAGCTCCACAAGTACCTCCACCACAACCTGCACCACGACGCAGGTCGGCACGCATCGCCAGGGGAACAGCTCCGTACTCCCCTGGAGGTAGCCTTCATAGTCTGCTCCAGGGCGCCGCGGCAGACGACCTCGCAGACGTCGCAGACATCGCTTCCCCGCAGACCTCACACACAACGCGCCTGCACGCCGGGATACATATACGACTCCAAACAGGCGCAGAGACATCAAAACAAACCAGGAAAACAAATAGAATCATCTAGAAGCTAAGTGGGACTATTTCTTACAGAGGTCGCCGTACTACCACACAACGGAATTCCTGCGCCAGGCCGCCTATATAAGCGTAGCCGGCCGCTCCACCGCCAGTTCCAGCCTGACCGCTGAACCAGCGTCAACTACAGAAGACCACCGGAAGTTCGCGAGAAGTAGAAGCCGTCACTCTACCCCGGATCAGGACCAGGCTGAAATTCTCGACGGTCTTCTGATAACTGTACCCACATTTGTTTATGGTTTACCTGTTGTATTGTGTACCGAGTAATAAACTTCAAGGAACCGTTAAGTGTAGTTCACTTCAACCACGTAATTAGTTATATTGTTTTTCCAATAATTTAAAGAAAATACGATATTGTTTAGCTATTATTTTATGTAGTATATACATGTATAACATTTATTATATATTCAGATTATATTTGATGATGTTCTTTATAAACCAAAGAAACTGGTATAGGGATGCGTATGCAAACACAGAGATATGTAAACAGTCAGAGTACGGCGCTGCTGTCGGCAATGCCTATATAAGACAACAGGTGTCTGGCACACGTGTTAGATCGGTTAATGCTGCTACAATGGCAGGTTATCACGATTTAAGTGACTTTGAATGTGATGTTGGTACACGGGAGATGGGACACAGTATCTCCGAGGTAGCGATGAGGTGGGGATTTTCCCGCACGACCGTTTCACGAGTGCACCGTGAATATCGGGAATCCTGTAAAACATCAAATCTCCGATATCGCTGCTGCCGGAAAAAGATCCTGCTGAACGGAACCAGTGACGACTGAAGAGAACCGTTCAACGTTACAGAAGTGCAACCCTTCCGAAAATTGCTGCGTATTTCAATACTGAACCATCAACAAGTGTCAGCGAGTGAACTATTCAACGAAACATCATCAATATGGGCTTTCGGAGCCGATGGCCCACTCGTGTACCCTTGCTAAGTGCACGAAACAAAGCTTTACACCTCGCCTGCGCCCGTCAACATTGGCATTTGACGGTTGATGATTGGAAACATGTTGGCTGGTCTGACAAGTCTCGTTTCCAATTTATTGAGCGGATGGACAAGTATGGGTATGGAGACAACCTCATGAATTCATGGACCCTGCATGTCAGCAGCGGACTGTTCAAGCTGGTGGAGGTTTTGTAATGGTGTGGGGCATGTGCAGTTGGAGTGCATGGGACCCATGATACGTCTAGATACAACTCTGACAGGTGACACGTATGACGCATCCTGGCTGATCACCTGCATCCATTCATGTCCATTGTGCAATCTGACTGCCTTGCGGAATTACAGCAGGACAATGCGACAACCCAACACATCCAGAATTGCTACAGAGTGGCTCCAGCCTCACTCTTCTGGGTTTAAATACCTCCGCTGGCCACCAAACTCGTCTGACGTGAACATGCCGTTCAGAAGAGATTTCCACCCCCTCGTGTTTTTACAGATTTATGTGCAACCTTGCAGGAAGCATGGTGGCAATTCCATCCATCACTACTTCAGACATTAGTCAAGTCCATGCCACATCGTGTTGCGGCACTTCTGCGTGCTCTCGGGGACCCTACATGATGTTAGGCAGTTGTGCAAGTTTCTTTGGCTTCTCAGTGTATGTTTGTTTGTGGTAATTACTGCGGAATGCAATAGGTAACTGACACACTGAAGGAACTGGGTTGGGAATCATTGGAAGACAGAAGATAGGAGAAAGAGTTTTTGGCTTGTTCAAGGCTTATATCAGCGATAGTTACTTGATGGGCAGTAGTAGAAGTATTAGGAGTTCTATATGAAGGGGAAGAGATGACCATTATCACAAACTGTCACTTGAATTCAGGCAAAAGTGAGTTGGAAAATTTTCTTTTGTAGGTAAGGCAGTCAGGGACTGGAATAAATTACCAAGGCAAATCTACATCTATACTCTGCAATTCACAATTACTGTGGGTGGCAGAGGGTGCTAAGCACCAGTCCTAATTCAGTGCATTCCAATCCCGAACAGAACGATTAAAGAAGGAATACATAAATGTATCAGTACGGCATCTTATTTTTCGAATCTTATCCCTCCTGTAACTGCGACCTAAATAGGTTGGCGGAAGAAGTATTTCGTTGCACTCGTAAATTAAAGATTTTCGTATATTCTCCAACAAATTCAAACGAAAACGACGTCGTATGCCCGCCAAACAATCCCAGCCAATCCCACGTATCAGCTCTGTGACACTTACATAAGGACTGTAACCAGCGGTCACGAATCGGGCAGCTTTCCTCTATACTTTCTATAACGTGTCAATAAATCCCTTGCGATACGGATCCCAAATTCCACAACAGAATTCCAAATGCGGATGCACTAGTGTTTTGTACGCCATTTCCTTTGTATGAGCATTACAACTTCTCAAAATACAACCTATAAAACGTATTTTAGAATTAGCTTTGCCTACGACGGAAGTTATGTGCAAGTCCCATTTCATGTTGCTTTGTACTGTTACGCCTAGATACTTCAGGGAATCAACCATGTCAACAAATGAATTTTTAACTTTGTACTTGTGAGCAAACGGGGTCTTTTTATTACTTATTTGCATTGCCTTGCACTTTTTACAGTTAAGTGTAAGCTGCCATTTACGGCACCATTCCGAAATAACATCCAGATCACTCTGAATTTCTAAGCAATCGTCAGAACACCTCACTTCCCTATAAATAAGTGCATCATCAGCAAAAAATCGCATCCTGAAATTAATGTTGTCACCGAGATCATTTATAAAAATTAAGAAAAGAAGTGGTCCTATTACACTTCCTTGTGGAACGCCCGAAGTAACATCTAGCTTTGAAGAGACTTCCCTATCAACAACGACATATTGCGACCGACCAGTTAGAAAATCGTCTATCCATTTGCAAATCTGATCAGATATACCGTACTCTCAAATCTTCGCTAAAAGCCAGTTATGTGGTACAGAGTCAAAAGCTTTCTGGAAATCCAAGAAAATAGCATCAACTCGTGATCCTTCATCGATAACCTTCATTACGTCATGCGAAAATAGAGCCAGTTGCGATTCACACGATCGGTTCTTATGAAATCCATGTTGGTTTGTTGCAAGTAACTCGTTTCCATCTAGAAACTTCATAACATTAGAGCATATGACATGCTCCAGAATTCTACTACAAACAGATGTTAAACATATGGGTTGATATAGACAGTTTACCAAAAAACTAAAAGAGTTTAAAGTTACAATTTGTAAATGACAGGAATAAGTAAGTGGAGGGGAGGGGGTGCTACAGGAGTCTGCATGCTCCATTGCAATTGAAATATCATCATCATATATATTATTTCTATAAGGTATTTTTTTGTCACAAGCCTGTATCTTCCTTCATACTTAACCGAAATCAATGAATGAGGTGTCATTTTAAAGTGTATGGTCTCCACTTTGGTTACATCATATTTTAAGAAATAAAGTTTTCGGAATTAGACCCTTTAAGGGCAAAAATGTCAATATTTCTAAAATGCTGTTTTCTGTGTTATGAATCATTTATCTCCCTTGATACCTATCTGAAATCGTTTAATGAAGTATCATTTTAAAGATTAAGATCTCCGCTTTAGTGAAGTCATATACTAAGACGGAAATTTTTCGGAATTCGACCCTTAAAGGGCATAAGTATCAATATTTTTTAAATGCGTTTTTGTGTCACGAGTGATTTATCTCCCTTAACATATAACAGATATAGATAAATTAGGTATCATATTAAAGACTGAAGTCTCCGCCGTGGTAACATTATATTTCAAGAAAGGAATTTTTCGTAATTCGACCCTTAAAGGGCAAAAATTTCCATTTTTCTAAAATGCGTTTTTTGTATCTCGAGCCATTTTTCTCCCTGGATATCTAACCAAAATCGATAAATGACGTAGGATTATGAGGAATATTGTCTCAGCTTTGGTGACATCATATTTTAAGAAAGAATGTTTTTTGAATTCATCCCATAAAGGGAAAAAAGTATAAATTTTTCTATTACGCATTTTTGTGTCACGAGCGATTTATCTCCCTTAATAACTAACAGATATAGATAAATGAGGTATCATATTAAAGAATAAGATCACCGCCGTGGTAACATTATATTTTAAGGAAGGAATTTTTTGTAATTCGGTACTTAAAGGGCAAAAATGTCAATTTTTCTAAAATAGGTTTTTTGTGTCTCGCGCCACTTATCTCCCTGGATATCTATCCAAAATCGATAAATCAAGTAAGATTATGAAAAATATTGTCTCAGCCTTATGACATCATATTTTAAGAAAGAACGTTTTTGGAATTCAACCCTTAAAGGGAAAAATATAATTTTTTCTATAACGCATTTTTGTGTCACGAGCGATTTATCTCCCTTAATATCTAACAGATATAGATAAATGAGGTATCATTTTATAGAATAAGGTATCCGCCGTGGTAACGTTATATTTTAAGAAAGGAATGTTTCGTAATTCGACCCTTAAAGGGCATAAATGTCAATTTTTCTAAAAGGCGTTTTTTGTATCTCGAGCCATTTATCTCCCTGGATATCTAACCAAAATCGATAAATGAAGTAGGATTATAAGGAGTAATGTTTCAGCTTTGTGACATCATATTTTAAGAAATAACGTTTTTTGAATTCATCCCATAAAGGGAAAAAGTATAAATTTTTCTATAACGCATTTTTGTGTCACGAGCGATTTATCTCCCTTAATATCTAACAGATATAGATAATTGAGGTATCATATAAAAGAATAAGGTCACCGCCGTGGTAACATTATATTTTAAGAAAGGAATTTTTGTAATTTGAATCTTAAAGGGTAAAAATATCAATTTTTCTAAAATGCGTTTTTTGTATCTGGAGCCATTAATCCCTCTTAACAATAAAACAAAATTTATAAACGAGGTATCATTTTAAAGATTGAGGTTTTCGTAATGTCTTTGGTTCCGTTACCACATTTTAACAAAGAATTTTTCAAAATTATGATCTTAGAGTGCAAAAGTATTAGTATTTTTACAACGCATTTTTCTGTCACCAGGTATTTATTTTCCTCGCACAGCAACAAATATTTCAGAGATATTGATACGTTGTGTGCATTATGTTCAGATTTAATTTATTCTGTTAAGGTCAGTGACAGTTTGTCATAAATACAGAGTGTTTTAAATTTTCCTAACTGTTTCGTAATATGTTGCGAGTATTTTGACGTGTACCTATTACACACACACACACACACACACACACACAACCAAAAATTGCTACAAAAGTACGGTTCTACTTTTCATTATATTACAAGCATTCAACCTCACTATTCATCGCATTTTATTCGCGAAATTTTCGCACGGGTTGTCTAGTATATATTATTTCTATAAGGTATTTTTTTGTCACAAGCCTGTATCTTCTTTCATACTTAACCGAAATAAGTGAATGAGGTGTCATTTTAAAGCTTATGGTCTCCACTTTGGTCACATCATATTTTAAGAAATGAAGTTTTCGGTATTCGACCCTTAAAGGGCAAAAATGTCAATCTTTCTAACATGCTGTTTTCTGTGTTACGAGTCATTTATCTCCCTGGAAACGTATATGAAATCGTTTAATGTAGCATCATTTTAAAGATTAAGATCTCCGCTTTAGTGAAGTCATATATAAAGACCGATATTTTTCGTAATTCGACCCTTAAAGGGCGAAAGTATCAATATTTTTGCAATGCGTAATTGTGTCACGAGCGATTTATCTCTCTTAATATCTAACCAATATAGATAAATGAGGTATCATATTAAAGATCGAGGTCTCCGCCATGGTAACATTATATTTCAAGAAAAGAATTTTTCGTTTTTCGACCCTTAAAGGGCAAAAATGGCGATTTTTCTAAAATGCGTTTTTTGTATCTCGAGCCATTTAGCTCCCTTGATATCTAAATAAAATCGATAAATGAAGAAGGGTTTTGAGGAGTAATGTCTCAGCTTTGTGACATGATATATTAAGAAAGAATGTTTTTGGAATTCAACCCTTAAAGTGAAAAAGTAGAAAAATTTTCAATAACGCATTTTTGTGTCACGAGTGATTTAGTCTCCCGTAATATCTAACCGATATAGATAAATGAGATATCATATTAAAGAATAAGGTCTCCGCCGTGGTAACATTATATTCTAAGAAAGGAATTTTTCGTTTTTCAACCCTTAAAGGGCAAAAATGTCGATTTTTCTAAAATGCGTTTTTTGTATCTCGAGCCATTTATCTCCCTGGATATCTAACCAAAATCGATAAATGAAGAAGGATTATGAGGAGTAATGTCTCAGCTTTGTGACATGACATATTAAGAAGAATGTTTTTGGAATTCAACCCTTAAATGGAAAAAGTATAAATTTTTCAATAACGTATTTTTGTGTCACGAGTGATTTATCTCCCTTAATATCTAACGGATATAGATAAATGAGATATCATACTAAAGACTAAGGTCTCCACCGTGGTAACATTATATTCTAAAAAAGAAATTTTTCGTTTTTTGACCCTTAAAGGGCAAAAATGGCGATTTTTCTAAAATTCGTTTTTTGTATCTCGAGCAATTTATCTCCCTGGATATCTAACCAAAATCGATAAATGAAGTAGGATTATGAGGAAGTAATGTCTCAGCTTTGTGACATAATATTTTAAGAAAGAATGTTTTTGGAATTCAACCCTTAAAGGGAAAAAGTTTAAATTTTTCAATAACGTATTTTTGTGTCACGAGCGTTTTATCTCCCTTAATATGTAACCAATATAGATAAATGAGGTATCATATTAACGAATAAGGTTTCCGCCATGGTAACATTATATTTCAAGAAAAGAATTTTTCGTTTTTCGACCCTTAAAGGGCAAAAATGGCGATTTTTCTAAAATGCGTTTTTTGTATCTCGAGCCATTTAGCTCCCTTGATATCTAACCAAAATCGATAAATGAAGAAGGATTTTGAGGAGTAATGTCTCAGCTTTGTGACATGATATATTAAGAAAGAATGTTTTTGGAATTCAACCCTTAAAGGGAAAAAGTATAAATTTGTCAATAACGCATTTTTGTGTCACGAGTGATTTATCTCCCGTAATATCTAACAGATATAGATAAATGAGATATCATATTAAAGACTAATGTTTCCGCCGTGGTAACATTATATTTCAAGAAAAGAATTTTTCGTTTTTCGACCCTTAAAGGGCAAAAATGTCGATTTTTCTAAAATGCGTTTTTTGTATTTCGAGCCATTTATCTCCCTTGATATCTAACCAAAATCGATAAATGAAGAAAGATTTTGAGGAGTAATGTCTCAGCTTTGTGACATGATATATTAAGAAAGAATGTTTTTGGAATTCAACCCTTAAAGGGATTAAGTATAACTTTTTCAATAACGCATTTTTGTGTCACGAGTGATTTATCTCCCGTAATATCTAACCGATATAGATAAATGATATATCATATTAAAGACTAAGGTCTCCGCCGTGGTAACATTATATTCTAAGAAAGGAATTTTTCGTTTTTCGACCCTTAAAGGGCAAAAATGGCGATTTTTCTAAAATTCGTTTTTTGTATCTCGAGCCATTTATCTCCCTGGATATCTAACCAAAATTGATAAATGAAGTAGGATTATGAGGAGTAATGTCTCAGCTTTGTGACATAATATTTTAAGACAGAATGTTTTTGGAATTCAACCTTTAAAGGGAAAAGTATAAATTTTTCTATAATGCATTTTTGTGTCACGAGCCATTTATCTCCCTTGATATATAACCGATATATATAAATGAGGTATCATAGTAAAGATTAAGGTCTCCGCCATAGTCACATTATATTTTAAGAAAGAATTTTTCGTTATTCGACCCTTAAAGGGCATAAATATCATTATTTCTAAAATGCGTTTTTTTGTGTCTCAAGTCATTTACCTCCGTTGACAATTAAACAAAATTGATAAACGAAGTATCATTTAACAGATTAAGGTCTTCGTAATGTCTTCGGCTCCGTTACCACATTTTAATAAAGAAATTTTAAAAAATTCTAACCTTAGAGGGCAAAAGTATTAATATTTTTACAACGCATTTTTCTGTCATGAGCTATTTATTTCCCTTGATACCTAATCGAAATCAATAAATGACGTATCTATTTAAATATTAAATTATCCACTATCGTCACATCATATTTTAAGAAAAAACTTTCTCCAAATTACACCCTTAAGGGGCAAAAATAACATCATTTCTCAAAACTTTTTTTTTACCTTGCTTGATAATTAACCGAAATCGATAAATGAGGTATCATTTTAAAGACCAAGGTGGCTGCTTTGGTCATACCATATTTTATAAAAGAAATTTTTTGTAATTCGACCCTTAAAAGGCAAAAGTATCAATATTAGTTATAGAACGTGTTGATTTTTTTTTAAATTTATATTATATGCCATTTATCTTCTTCGATACCTAGCTGAAATCGATAAATGACATATCGGTTTAAAAATTAAAGTCTCTAGCTAGGTAAAATCATAAATTAAGAAAAAAAATGTTCAGAATTTGGTGCTAAAAGTGGTAGCGCGTATGAGACTGTTCAGAGCCAAGTCCCCAGATTTCAGCAGCGGATATCACAGAGAAGTCAATAAACTTTTATTTTATTCAATAAGTAGTTTTTCGTATATATTTTTTCTTTTACGGAAACACTGTCGTTTTGCTATACAATTCCAATGTAATTCGCTCAGCAACAAATATCACAGAGATGTTGATATGTTGTGTGCAGTTTGTTAAGGTTGGTTTTATTCTACCAAGGTCAGTGACAGTTTGTCATAAATAAAGTGTGTTTTAAATTTTCCTAACTGTTTCATAATATGTTGTGAGTATTTTGATGTGTACCTATTAGGCTAAAAAAAACATTTGCTACAAAACTACGGTTCTACTATTCATTATATTACAAACATTCAACCTCACTATTCGTCGTATTTTATTCGTGAAATTTTCGCACGGGTCGTCTAGTATATATTATTTCTATAAGGTATTTTTTGGTCGCAAACCTGTATCTTCCTTCATACTTAACAGACATCATTGAATGAGATGTCATTTTAAAGCTTATGGTCTCCATTTTTGTCACATCATATTTTAAGAAATGAAGTTTTCGGAATTCGACCCTTAAAGGGCAAAAATGTCAATATTTCTAAAATGCTGATTTCTGTGTTATGAGTCATTTATCTCCCTGCATACCTATCTGAAATCGTTTAATGAAGTATCATTTTAAAGATTAAGATCTCTGCTTTAGTGACGTCATATATTAAGACAGAAATTTTTCGGAATTCGACCCTTAAAGGGCAAAAGGATAAATATTTTTGCAATTCGTTATTGTGTCACGAGCAATTTATCTCCCTTAATATCTAACCGATATAGATAAATGAGGCATCATATTAAAGACTAAGGTCTCCGCCGTGGTAACACTATATTTTAAGAAAGGAATTTTTCGTAATTCAACCCTTAAAGGGCAAAAATGTTAATTTTTCTAAAGTGCGTTTTTTGTATCTCGAGCCATTTATCTCCCTGGATATCTAACCAAAATCGATAAATAAAGTAGGATTATAAGGAGTAATGTCTCAGCTTTGTGAAATCATATTTTAAGAAATAATTGTTTTTGAATTCAACCATTAAAGGGAAAAAGTATAAATTTTTCTATAACCCATTTTTGTGTCACGAGCGATTTATCTCCCTTATTATCTAACCGATATAGATAAATGAGGTATCATATTAAATAATAAGGTCTCCGCCATGGTAAAATTATATTTTAAGAAAGGAGTTATTCATAATTCAACCCTTAAAGCGCAAAAATGTTAATTTTTCTAAAATTCATTTTTTGTGTCTTTAGCAATTTCTCACATTGGATATCTAACCAAAATCGAAAAATCAAGTAAGATTATGAGGAGTAATGTCTCAGATTTGGTGACGACATATTTTAAGAAAGAATGTTTTTGGAATTCAACCCTTAAATGGAAAAAGTATAAATGCTTCTATAACGCATTTTTGAGTCACGTGCCATTTATCTCACTTGATATCCAACCGATATAGATAAATGAGGTATCATACTAAAGATTAAGGTCTCCGCCGTGGTAACATTATAATTTAAGATAGGAATTTTTCGTAATTCGACCCTTAAAGGGCAAAAATGTCAATTTTTCTAAAATGTGTTTTTTGTGTCTCTAGCCATTTATCTCCCTGGATATACAACCAAAATCGATAAATGAAGTAGGAGTATGAAGAGTAATGACTCAAATTTGGTGACATCATATTTAACCTCACTTTTCACCGAATTTTTTTTTTTGCGCGAAATTTTCGCATGGGTCGTCTAGTATTAAATTAAAAAGAGGAGGCCAACCGACATCAGAACAAGGAAATGTTATGTTATCTATACTAAACCCATTCATTGTGTCTTTCTATAAATGTCTTTAAACAATATAGATGACTGTTGCCCAGAAAAGTAATCAGATTGATAATGAATATATTGATTCCCTCAGCATATGTTACCGAGCGTGGTCGTGTAACGGCTAGCGTTCTGGCCTCGCATTCGGGAGGACGGCGGTTTGAATCCCTTTCCGGGCATCCAGATTTGGGCTCTCCATGGTTTCCCAAATCACTCCGGGCAAATGCCGGGATGCTTCCTTCAAAAGGCCATGGCCGAATTCCTTCCCATTTGTGGCCCCCCATCCTTTCCCATCTCTAAAGACCTCTCTGTTAGAGAGATGTTAAGCAGTTATAAAAAATATATAAAAAAATCAGAATATGTAACATGATATGAATTTCTAAGTGCAAATTTTTAACAGATACAGTATTTTCTGTAAAGAGCATGTGCTGTAATAAGAAAACTACATCAAGGAAAGCAATTATACTTATGATTCATCACATAATTTTGACCAAATATTCATGAATTAATTTTTATAATCTAAAACTCAGTAAAAAGCTGTTAAGAGATTCCTTGTTCTATCTGGATGAAATCACTGTAAAAACTAGTTCCTATACAAAAATGAAAATCCAGCATAATTGTTTTCCTCTAGTGTAATTCTGTTTAGCTCATGATTATTGTTATGTAACTGTCACAAATAATTTTAATATCCTAACAACGAAATAAAAATTATAGAGTTCATGCACGAGTACAACTTTGATGGGTTCGACGTGGATTGGGAGTATCCAGGAAACAAAGAACGTGATGGAGTCCCTGAAGACAAGGATGATTTCCTTTGTTTCATGCAAGAGCTGAGAAGAGCTTTTGAAGAGGAGTCACTTGGATGGGAAATCACCATGGCTGTGCCACTCACGGAGGAAAAGTTGAGGGATGGCTTCCATGTGCCACAGTTGTGTAGGTAAGCTCAAGTACATTCAATCTTTTATACTGACTTGTGAGATCACATTAGTGATACCAATGAGAATGGAGTTGTAATACAGAATAACTTTTTCCTACAGTATTGTTGATGCCGTTCATGTCATGGCATATGATTTACGTGGTGAATGGGACCATTTTGCTGATGTCCATAGTCCCCTTTATGCCAGACCTCATGACACAGGAAACTATTCAAAAATAAATGTGGTAACTTGGATATAGTGGTTTTAAATTTTAATTGAAAATTATTAAAAAAATATGTTGTTCCCACAACTATGATGTAATTATCTTCATATTTCAGCATGATGGATTATTATTGTGGGAAAAACTGGGATGTCCAGCTCACAAACTCATAGTAGGTGTGCCCTTCTATGGACATGTGTATAAGTTGTGCCCCAACATCACTTACTATGGGCCAGGTGCCTGCATAATTCCATGCACCAGGGGTGATATTTGTGGTATGAACTATTACCATGTAAGTTCTAAATATGTTTTAAAATTGTGTTCAGTGACTGAATACCAACATTTATTCCATTAAAGTAATATTGTAGAAGAAGGCAATAATTCTGAAGATACTGATAATCAACATGATGATGAATATAAAGTCTGATCATATTTATGTCAAACTGAATTATTGGCACCCTAGTACTCTAGGAAGGCAGAAAATAAAGCTTTTGCAGCAGCTAAACAGTGTAAAATCAAAATTAAGATTAAAGCAGTTTTAGATTAAAAAAGCAAGATAGTATCACAAGGTAAGTAGAGCCAGAAGTCAAATGCTGAATGTGACTAATATTTTTCAAAGGTTCCAAAGGCAAAATTGAGAATTTTGATATAAGGCGTATGCAGTCAGAAAATTTTATTTAAGGCAGTAATTGGGTGAGAAGTTTTGTTTGGGGCACAATGTCATATAAGGAAAATTGAGTCACTGGGTGATGCAGTAAGTTAGAGCACATGTATAGGAAACAAATATTGAGCAAATAAAGAAAAGGTCTTTATTTAAACAGATAATTAAAAACTACTAATGGTAATGTATTGTCAGCACCTAAATAGACTTTATAATAGTTTTGAGTGTAAAAACAAACTTGAATGAGGTATTTTTAATAACTAAATGTATTCAAATCTGAAAATAATTCAAGTGAAAAATAGGCTTAAAAGAAAGAGAATATTAAATGAATTGATAGTATGATAACTTTAGAAGTGGTAACATAATACTCTGTCCTCGCATTCGGGAGGACGTGGGTTCGAATCCCCATACGGGCACCTAGATTTGGGTTTCCATGGGTTCCCTAAATAACTCCAGGTGAATTCCGGAATGCTTCCTTCAGAAGGTCATGGCCAAATTCCTTCCTGTTCTTTGCGCTCAGTCCTTTCACTGCCTGTCATGACCTTGGCGTCGATGAGGCATAAAGCCATAAGCAAAAAAAAAAAGAGAGAAAAAAAAAGAAAACGATAGACAAGTAATAATTTCATAATCACATTGAGCCATGAATTTCACGACACATGGCATAAACATAGTTACAAAACAAAGATATTTTGGTGGAATGAAAATAAATGAAAAGGGCATAAAGTAAGAATACTGGTAACGAAAACATCAT
>JARYHS010008650.1:0-13245 GCA_031002005.1 Vandiemenella viatica
ATGGCTTAGTATGCCTCCTTCGGGAGGATCCAACCAACCTTCGGGTTGTGGACTAAGTTAAATTTTATGTCTATGATAGTTACCTTTGAGGTGTGATCTCTGCCACAGTAAGTAAATAATCCCATAAAAAATATTATGATTATTTTTATAATTATAAAAAAAAAAAATCCCAAGCCTAGTCATGTTTATTGACAAAAAGTTATGAGATCTTGTTCTGGGCTAAGTCTACAGTGTATATTATCTTATCTTGCTGAAACAGAATGGTTTATTTTGGTGTTATGAATTGTTGATGAAAAAAAAAAAGAACAAGTGAATTGGCTATTAAGCATGTCATAAATTTTAGTAGAATGTTAGGGGCAATTTGTTTGGTTTACTTTAATAGCTGTCAAACCTCCCCCCCCCCCCCCAACCATAAAAAAGATTTGTGTTAACTTTTGGCTTTTGTATATTTGTACGTCTGGTAAAGCAACACAATCAAGATATTTAATTTAATTGCAATGGAGCACAGGCTCCGGTGGCAATTTCCCTACACACCCATCTTCCCCCTATCCTGCACCTACCTACATTTGCCCTCTACAAATTTTATCTTGAAGTTCTTTGAAAGTTTTTCGGTAAATTATTCATCATTTCTCTTGGTAACTCATTCCAATCCCTGACACCCTTACCTAAAAAAGAGAATCTTCCCTACATCCCTTGTGCCTGAAATCGAGTGCCAGCTTGTGGTCATGGTCATCTTTTCCCTTCCATGCACTACTTTTCATACCTATTGCTAATATCTCTCCATTGCCTCATCGCCAGTATATGCCCTGTACACTCCCATCACCCTCCTCATTCTCCTCCTGTCTTGCAGTGAATCCCATTCCAGCTCCTTTATCATATCCGTCACTGATTGCATTCTGCGATAATTTCCAGAAACAAATCTAGCAGCCCTTTTTTGCACCCTCTCCAACTCCTGTATTTGATACGTAAAATGAGGGTCCCATACTACACTACCATCTTCGAGCAATGGTCTGACTAAAGTTTTGTAACCCAATTCCTTGACATCTCTCGTACATCCCCTCATCACTCTCTCCAACAAGTGCAGAACTTTGAAACCTTTTCCTACCACCTGTCCTATGTGTCCTGCCCAGTTAAGTTTGTTATCAAAAGTAATTCCAAGATATTTACATTTCAAGTCTTCAGCAAGCAATTCTTTCCCCACCTTATATTCATAATTAACCTTTTGTTTTTTATTTGTGTATCTAATAAGCTGACTCTTCTTTGCATTTATCTTCATTCCATGTTTACCAACCCAATTAGATATCCTGTCCAGATCACCCTGCAACTGTTTACAATCCTCTATCGTTTTGATTCTTTTATACAGCAGTATGTCATCTGCAAACAATCTTATTTCAGATAGTAAGCAATCAACACAATTATTCATTAGAATAATGAATAGCAATGGTCCCAATACGCTACCACGTGGCACACCCATTTTTACTTCCACTTCTTTTGATACTACATTTCCTACCCTAACTTTCTGTTTTCTACCTTTTAAAAATTCTTCTACCCAGCAAATGACTTTCTTATCCACTCCAATGGTTTTTAACTTATTTACTACCATTTAATGGCTTACTCTGTCAAACGCCTTAGACAGATCTAGTGCTACACTATCAATTTGGACCTCACTTATCCATTTCATCTGAAATATCTTGCATATATCCCACCAACTGAGATTCGCATGAATATCCTTTCCTGAAACCATGTTGCCTGCTTGAAAACCACTTACGTTCCTCACATATATTTCTGATGTGGTTGCATATCAATCTTTCCATTAATTTACCTACCACTGAAGTCAAACTGATTGGCCTGTAATTCTCAACTCTATTTCTCACCCCTCCCTTATGTACCGGTACTACTATTGTACTTTTCCAGTCCTGTGGTAAGCAGCAAGTGTCTAGACTCAATTTAAATAATATTTCAAGATAAGGTACAATGTCACATCCGGCTATCTTTAAGATATCTGTAGTAATATTATCTTCACCAGCCCCTTTATTTTTTTCAGCTTTCTTATTTCCTTCATGATTTCCTCAGGATGGATATCAAATTTTTTACTATCGTCATTTCTAATTGTGTTGTTAAGCTCGTTCTCCGAATTAGACCCTCCTGTTTCTGATTAATTGTCCCTAATGCTTTCACTGAACCAGTTACTTAAAATCTCTGCCTTTTTCAAATCGTCAGTATCTTCTTCTCCATCTTTATCTATAAGTGTCTCTACACCCTCCCTTCCCTTCAGTTTCCTGATATAGCAATAGAAATTTCTAGATGCATCAGTCGATGCTCCTCCTGCACTGACAATACTCTTCATAAACCCATCTTTACCAAATTGATAGTGTGGCATTAGACCTTTCAATGGCTTTTGACAGAGTGACCCATAAAATGGTAATATTAATGAGGAAGTGATTTTCTGGTTAGAAGAATTTTTAAAAGGTCTAAAACAAAAAAAAGTTACGGTAGGAAATGCAGTATCAAAAGAAGTGGGAAAATGGGAGTGCGGCATGGTAAAGTATTGGATCCATTCCTATTCCAATGAATGATTGTGGTAGTGATTTACTGTCACAAATTTGTTTGCAGATGACATAATGCTGTAGAAAAGGATGTAAACGGTGGGGAACTGTAAACGGCTGCAGGGTGATCTGGACAGGATATCTAGTTGGGTTGGTAAACGTGGGATGAAGATAAATGCAAAGAAACACAAATAAAAAACTAAAGGTTGATTATGATTATGGTGTGGGGAAAGAATTGCTTGTTGAAGAATTGAAATGTAAATATCTTGGCATTACATTTGATAACAAGCTTAACTGGGCAGGACACATTGGACAGATAGCAGGAAACGGTTTCGAAATTCTGCACTTGTTGGGGAAAGTGATGAGGGGATGTACGAGAGAAGTAAAGGAACTGGGTTACAAAACTTTGGTCAGACCATTGCTCGAATATGGTGGTGTACTATTGGACCCGCACTTTGAGTATCAAATACAGGAGTTGGAGAGGTTAAAAAAAGGGATGTATTTGTTTCTGGAAATTACCGCAAGACGCAATCAGTACCAGATATGAGCTGAAATGGAATTCATTGGAAGGGAGGAGGAGCGTGAAGAGGGTCAAGGGAGTTTACGAGGCATATATTGGTGATGAGGCATGGAAAGAAATTGGTTTAAGAATTAAAAGTAATGCATGAAAGGGAAAAGATGACCATGACCACAAGCTGGCACTCGATTTCAGGCACAAGGGTGCGGGCAGATTCTCTTTCTTTAGGTAAGAGAGTCAGGGATTGGAATACGTTATCAAGAGAAATGATGAATAATTTACTAAACGCGTTGATAGAATTTAAATTTGAAATTTGTATAGGGCAAATGTAGGTGAGTACAGGAAAGGGAGAAATGTTGTAGGGAAATTGCCACCATTGCAATCAAATTAAATTTAATTAAACTAGGCACAAAGATATTTTATGATGAGTTTCGACACCCACTGCGTAAAATAAATAAGATCAATCATGTCCTTATAAATGGCGACTTAAATGCAAGAGTTGCCAACAATCCATTTTCAGGAGTAGTTGGCGAATTCGGAGAGCGGCATTTAAACAGAAATGGGGAAGGACTTCGACAATTTGCGTCTTTTAACCATCTGAAGATCACTAACACATTTTTGAGGAAGAATGATAGTCACAAATACACTTGAAGTGCTAGAAGCCGCCGATAATTAATAGAATATAATCGCAAATGATAAAATTTATAATCAACTAATGACATAGAAAAGATTTCTTCCTGGAAACTATGGCAGGACCCAGTCAGTATCTGATATGATAAAGGACTTTGATTGAGAGTCATCGAGCACAGGAAGAGGGTGAAGAGAGTGCTTGGAATGTAGAAGGCATACATATGTTGGTGATGGTGCTTGTAGCGATATTGGTCGAACAATTAGAAATAGAGCATGTAAGGGGAAAGATGACCGTGACCACAAGCTGGCACTCGACTTCACGCATAAGGGAGTGGGAAAATTTTCTTTTGCGAGTAAGGGTGTCAGGGATTGGAACAAATTACCAAGTGAATAATTTACCAAAAACTCTCAACAAATTTAAAATTAACATTTGTAAATCTCTAAAGTAGATGGAGGAGGAATTTAAAATTCAAGTTATATGAGATATTTAGCTGACCCGGCAATGCTTCACTATTGCTAGACTTGAGTCACATATAGATTAAATGAACACATTTGAAAGTTTGTATTAATTTAAATTTTATAATTACATAGACATGTTAATTACTGTTTCGCTCAATTTCAAGTTCATTGCAATGGCCTTGGATATACAATACTTTTGGTGATTCCATTCGCCATCTAAAAAAAAAAACCTCTCAGTTCCTTTTTGAGATATACGCTAAACACAGAAAAGTTGCACATGTAAATCAGTCTTAAGAGGGGTGAAAGGGGAGAGCGGATGCAGTTCTGTAAACTAAATGTAGACATCATTTTCACTAATACTTTAAAAACTAGTGTGTGCAAACTTCCTTCGATATCGAATAAAAACTGTAGCTTTGTGTGTTGTCACAAAAAATTTGAAATAATTTTTAAAATTAAAGTTAGAATTTCTTGGTTTGAAATTGTCCAATAGGAGTAGATCCAGTGCTATTTAGCAGGAAATGTTGTACACACTAAGAATATCGCTATCTATTTGGCTAATTTTCTCACCATTTTCGAGATATTTGCAAAGAACTTAGTGGTTTCAAGTGTAAATTTTCCTTATTTAAGCTGATGGAGGAAAGTGGCTGGATTTTTGTAAACCAAACTTAGACAGAATTTTTTTCTTTGCTTTAATGTACATATGTGTAAAGTTCCATGCAAATCGAACATAAACTGTGTGTTTGTGTAAGGAATATTGGAAATTAAGAGAGGTGGGAGTAAAAGGGGACAGGGGTTGGGATTTGATAACCAAATGTAGGCTGCATTTTTCGTTTTGTTTTTAAAGTATACATCTGAAAATTTCCATCGATATCGGATAAAAACTGTGGATATGTATAAAGAAAATTAGCAAAAAAAAAATAGGGGGAGGGGAGGAGGTAAAGGAGGAGAGGGATTGGATCCTTGCAAACTAAATGAAGATTTGATTTAAAGTATGAATGTGAAAAATTTTCATCTATATGATATAAAAATTATGAGTATATATAAGAAACATTGGCAAAAATTAGGTGGTTGGCGTACAGGGGAAGAGTAGTTGGAATTTCTGAACCAAATGTAGATAGTATTTTTCTCCTTGTTTTAAAGTAAACATATGCAAAGCTCCATCGAAATCCCATAAAAACTGCGGGTATCTACAAAGATCACTGGAAATTAAGAGGGGAGAACCAAAGGGGGAAGAGAGGTGGCAAACCAAATGTAAACTGTTAGATTTAAAGTATACGTGTGGAAACGTCCTTCAAAATCGAATAGAAACTGTAGGTTTGTATAAAGAATATTGACAATAATTTAAGGGGTGGAAAAGGGAAGACGGATTGAGTTTTAGTAAAACTAATGTGGACAGTATTTTTCTCTGTGTTTTAAAGTATATGTGTGGTAAAGTTCCATCTAAATCGGATAACAAGTGTGGGTTTGTATAAAAATTAAGTGATGTAGAAGGGGAGAAGCTGTGGATTTTTTATTTTGTCACAAACCTCCATGAAAAATTACATATATTTGCCAAGCTTCAAGCTGATCGGTCAAACGGTATTGATTACAGCTTTCTATAAAAATAAAATAAAAAAAAACATTGACAAAAATTAAGGGGTGGAAAGGGGGAGAGCGGTTGGTTTTTGTAAAACAAATGTTGGCAGTATTTTACTCCATGTTTTAAACTATACGTTCATCGAAATCGGATAAATGCTGTCGCTTTATATAAAGAACATTTGCAAAAGTTAAGGGGATACAAAGGGAAAGAATTGTTGAGTTTTTAAGAACTATACAAAGGTAGGATTTTTCTGTTTGTTTTAAACAATGCGTGTGCGAGTTTCTATCGAAATCGGATAAAATCTTTGGGTTTTCTTAAATTAGGGGGTTGTAAGGAGAAGAGGGGTTGCGTTTTTTTGAAACCATATTTAGGCAATATTTTTCAATTTATTTTAAAGTATACGTGTCCAAATTTCTATCGAAATCGATAAAATCTGTGGGTTTGTTTAAATTATGGTGTATAAATGGTCAGAGGGGATAGTTTTTAAGATTTTTTTTTTTTCAAGTACCTTCGCAGATTCGCCCTCGACAATTCACCAAATCGTATAATAGCTGTGGGTTTAAATAAAGATCATTTGGGGTAAAAGGGGATAGGGGTAGGATTAGGCAAAACAAATTTAGACAGTGTTTTTCTGTTTGTTTTAAAGTATATGTCTATAAAGTTCCTTCAAAATCTGATAAAAACTGTAGCTTTGTATAAAAAACATTGGCAAAATTAAGGGGATATAAAGGGGAAAGGGGGTTGCATTTCTGGAAATCATATGTAGCCACTATTTTTGTTTATGATTTTAAGTATATGTGTACAAATTTCCATTAAAATCTGATAAATTCTGTGGGTTTGATTAAATTAGGGAGATGTAATGGGAAGAGTGGTTACGGTATCGGAAACCGTATACTGTACAGTATAGGCAGTATTTTTCAATTTGTTTGAAAGTATAAGTGCGCAATTTTCGGTTGAAATCGGATAAAATCCGTGGGTTTGTTCAAATTAAGGGTTGTAAAGGGGTAGAGGGGGTGGTTTTTTTTGTCACTAACCTTCTCCGACGAGCACTCGACAACTCACCAAAGTTTCACCGTAGTCGGATGAACGGTTTAGGAGCGCGTAGAGGACAAACAGATATTCAAACATTGATTTTTATATATAAGAGTAAAAAAATAAAATAAAAGGGGTAAATGGATGACTAGGGGAATTGCTACATGCAATTAAAATTAAATTAAATTAAATGTTTACGTACGCCGAGGAAGTGATATCTTCTCAGACAATTACATAGTGGTCGTAACAATTGAAAATGTATACTTACTAGAACAAGAAAGTATTAAAAGGCTATATCAAAGTCGGTTAAAGGATTTATTTAATGGTCCAACGGTGGATGATGTTGATAAGGAATGGCAAAATATAATGGAATGTATAGAGAGCGCTTATGAAGCATTAGGGAAGAAAAAGAAGTGTAGGAAAGCGAAGAGATTAAGAATATAGAATAGCGAAGGCGATAAAAGATGCGACATATTGGAAATTCCTTCAAATTAAAACGAAAAAATCAAAAGAAGAATACATACAATGCCAAACAGGTAACAAGATCTGCACATTCTAATTCACGGGTCAGATTTACGAGTTTAGCTAATATAGAAAATGACATAAACGAAAGACAAGACTTTGCATATAAAGCGCTAAGACATTTAAATAAAAAAGAGAAAGATGTTGATTAGTGAACAACAATGGAAGGAATACTATTGGAACCTGTGGCACACAGGAATCCCAGGTCTCCAAGAGGAGGAACATCAGTATAATAGCACAGGGGATCCTATCTCCCTAGAAGAATTACAATTGTTGTTGAGAAAGATGAAAAATAGAAAAGGTTGTGTACCAGATGGCAACAACATGAAATTAATAAAATATGCATGTATATAATGAGTGCTGGAAGAGTTCAATATACCAAGCATTGAAAAACGACAGAGGTTATAACTATCTTTAAAAGGAGACAGAGGAATGAATGCAAAGGCCTTAGTCTAACTAATGTTGTTTATAAGATATTTGCAAAAATAATAAATGTCAGACTGAAGATCATAGAAGAGGTCAAAATACAAGAAGAAGCAGTGTTCTGAGAGGGACGGTGAAGCATGGCAACACCTTTAGCGTTAAGACAATTCTAGAAAGAGACCTGAAATCAATATGGAAACTCACATAGCTTTCATTGACTTTTGATAGGGTGGACAGATGCAAAATGTGGGACATAATGACCAAAAACTGATACCCAGGCTATTTAATTAGAATTACAAAATGTTTATATAAAGATACAAAATTAATAATAACAAAACTGAAGAGATAATGATTATTAAGCGTCTTAAACAAGTTTAGTTTATCCCCAACTCTATACAATATACACATTGATTGACGATATTAGAGACTGGAAACACATTGCCAGTCTGGGAATACAGCTGAAGAAGAATAAATATATAAATGTTCTCCTCAATGCAGATGAGACAAAACTATAAGAAAGTGAAGGGGAACTACAAAGATCATTATATAAACTACATCAATTAACAGGAAAAAAATATAACAACTAGATAACCAAAAAGAAAGCAAAAGTGATGGCCCATTACGGTAAACAACCCTTTCACTCAAAAATAGTAATTGACGACAAAGTGATAGAAAAGGTATGAATTCTCATTACATAGGGTGTGAAGTCAGTTATTACATAGATATATACAGAAAAAAATTTAAATCAGTATGCGGGACAATAAATAGAACATTTCAGATTAAAAGAAGGAAAGACACAAAAATGAAATTCTATAAGACGATGTTGTTTCGACTCTGCTATATGAAGTGAATCTTGGACACCTTAATCAAGAGAAAAGAATAAAATTCTGATGGCAGAAATAGATTTCTTAGGACGGTAAAAAGGCTACACTAAACATGACCTTATAAGAAAAGAAAAAAATAGGAAAAACTGGATGTTTACAATAGAAACGAAAGGATTTAGGAATACAGGAATCGTGGAGGCAGCATTGAAAGAAGGGACGAAGAAAGGATTCCACTCCTGCAGTACAAACCAGTGGGACGCAGAGACGTTGGTAAAGCTAGGAATACATGGTGCAAAAATACAGAGTGAAGACGAAACAGGCATTAATGCCTAATCCTAATGCCTAATGAAGTGAAGACGTATCTTATATATTACCGGGTAAAGCTATCACTATGCGACGTTTAGTTGAAATGCGTTTATTAGTTTCTGTGAAATATGCATACAGAAACAAAAATTTCAAAATTAATGAGTTCGTCCCTTGTATTATCTGGAAATATTATTAATGAGTGAAAAGTTCCTATATGTTATTCAGTGATATAAGCTATTACTATGAGCAGTTTAGTTACAATATGTGCCTTACTTTTCGCGTAGTGTTCGGACATACAGAAAAAAATTCCAAATTTATGGTTTTGGAGTCAATACTATCGGAAATTTTGTAGCCTATCGGGATAAAAAGTATATTAGATGCTGAACGCTAACATAAACTACCACTATGTGCAATTTCATTACAACCCGTCCAATAGCGTTTGCGTGAACATACATATGGACAGACAAAAAGTCTAAACTCTTACGTTTTTACTTCTGTATCATCAGTAATGTACATTGAATTTACTCTATTTGAAATAAATGTAAATGTAATAAAGGCACAAATTTTCTACGATTTTAAAAATATGCAATAGATAATCGTTTTTCACAAATCATTCTAATTATTCAATATAAATTTATCTAGGATCTCACTGACTTTGAAATACCGGTAGCTGAAAGAATGGTAACCGAAAAATAAATGACATAAAAAAAGCAAATCATGTATATATGGTGTTGATGAAGGCAATTATGAGATCTATGGCTAGTATGGAGTACATTAATGATAAGTTATTAAAATAATTATTGATTAGCATTACAGCGTTTAGCAGTTTTTATCGTTGATACAAACATGTCTGAACACTTCCATATTACTTAATAATAAAAGAAAAGATTTTGTTTACACAAATAATATAAGTATTTTTCTAAACTTTATCATGTTCAATACCTTGGAGCGCTCATATTGCGAGAGACACTTTGGAAATATATACGCATATATAATTATTCGTTCATTAAATTAAAATTCATAAAATTCTAATTTAATTTAACAGCGAATGGATTCATTCTTTAGCGTTTCACGGAATTGGATCTATTTTTCGATTCTTCGTAGTGTGT
Source organism: Vandiemenella viatica (assembly GCA_031002005.1). Lineage (NCBI taxonomy): Eukaryota > Metazoa > Arthropoda > Insecta > Orthoptera > Morabidae > Vandiemenella > Vandiemenella viatica. Next base: position 9,948 of record JARYHS010008650.1, read on the forward strand.
TTAATTTTATAGTCGCTGTGGAAACAAAAACTATCGAACTATCGTAGTCGAAGACATCGCAGCGTGGTTGGTCAATAACAGCAGCTGTCAGTGAAATGGATGCGGCTTAGTTTTTGGTTCACGGCGGATCATTTCACATCGAGTCTGGTCAACTGCCTCAGTATAAATGGCGGAAAGACAATCGCCCGATGTTCCACCACTTGCCGGGGTCGGACAAGATCGAAGAATGGCTTTAGAGACCGCTGAAGAACTGATTCAAGGAGAAGAGGATCTTGAGATGTTTCCAGCAATGGAATCCTTTCCTACCAACTTGCAACCAAGATCTTTCTTCAGACGATAATGGAATGTTTGCTAGCTCTCAGGAAGAATCATTCCAAATCGAAGTGCGCCCTCCTGATTCCCCAAACGGCAGCAGTATTTTTGTACTAAAACCTCTTTCCGGTGTAGGGACTGAACAACGTGTTATTATTCCCGGACGTGAAGAAATTCCACGGGAAAGAAGCGAGGCATTTGTCTCTCGTACTACGCCAGGTACGCTGCCTGCGGCAGGGATCAGGCTTCCAACGGATCCAGGGCAACCTTCTACGAGTAGGCAGGATGCGCTGGAAGAGGGACTGTCATTAAGATTAGCTGCACGAGAGTCTGCTCAACGAGATCCGCAAGTCGCGTCAGGTAGCGCCCCTCCCCCACCACCGCCTGTTCCATCTCGCCCAAGTGGCGGAGAGGTCGCCACGACCAGGGCTAAGAGCGACATGGAGGATGAGCTCGTCTCCACTGTCAGTCGTGAGCTCTGTGAATTCTGCCTCGGAAGAGCAGCGAGGGGAGAGGCTTCCGACACCACGCAGGGCAGTGAACAAGCAGTGCCAACAACAAGCTCAACAACGACCACAGCGGAATATTCTCGCCACTACTGTTTGCGCCCCGTAAGTACGCGACCAACTGAGTAAATAAACCAACGTGATTTAATTGTTAGGTCAGTTAAGATTTTAAGCAGATTTCTTTTACTTTTTGCTACCTGTATTTGACTATTGAAGCACGTAACTAAGTGGGTAAATGTCAGACTTCAAGGAATTTACGTAAGAGTGGTTAATTTTAGAATTTGTTTTGCTGTTAATGAGTAAAACCTTATTATTGGAGGTAAAAAATATTCAGGTTTGTAGGGATGTGAACAAGATTATATTTTAATGCCGTACAAAAGTTAAAAAAAGTTGGGCGGTATAGTTTTCAGTCCATTTAGTAATTTTTAATTGTAATGGAATATATGTCCCGATAACAATTTAACGACACATCTGCTTACTAAAATTTTTTGAGTGCAATATCGTAACGTACTTACTTTTGCCCTTGGTGAATTTCAATTTTAAATTTTTAGTGCCTGGTAATTTTTTTTACTTATCTGGATAATTTATTCAAATTCCTAACTCCATCAGCTACAAGAAAAAATGTTCACACACTGAAATTAAGTGCCAACTTGTGGTCACGGCCATCTGTTATCTTCCATTATTACTATTCTCCTGTTAATATCCAGTCAATCCTCATCGCCAATATAAACCTTATACATTTCCAACTCTTTTCCCTCTCCTGTCTTTCAATGAATATCAATCCAGCTACTATATCATAATTTACTAATTGTTTTCCACGGTAATTTTCCGAAATAAATCTAACTGCCCTTTCCACCTCTCATATGAGTCTTACTTCTCCGTTACAACTCCTCATAACGCTTTCCAGTAAATGATTATGAAACTTTTCTCTTCCGCTTGCCAAATTGAGTTCACTGTTAAACGCTCAAGCAAAAATATTCACACATAACGTACTCAACCACGCCATAATTATAGGAAAGAGATTTTTATCTGTGTACCTAATCAGCAGACTATTTTTGACATTTCTGTTGTTTTTTTTTCGTGTTGACCTAATCAGCCAGATTTCCCTGTAGCTGGTCAGTAATTTCCCTATAATCCTATTGTATAACGTTCTCAGCCAACAACCTCTTCTACACAGTCTCGATAGATGTGGAAAACAGAAATCATTCCGTGGAAATTATGTAGCAGTACACAAGGAAAGATTAAATTTTAGTTACCTGACCAACAAAATCATTCATTAGAATAATGAAGAGCATTGATTCCAATACACTATCATGTGCCACTGCCATTTTCACTCCCACCTGTTTTAAGATATTTCCTATTCTTTGCTTTTACCTTTTAAGAATGCATCTGCGCAGCAAGTAACTTTTTCATCCGCTCCAAAGATTTTTACATTTTGTGACTCACTGTCAAATGCCTTGGAGTGATCTAGTGCTCCACTATGAACATGAGCTCCCTTGTCCAGTGCAGCGCAAATATTTTGTATGTAGCCCGCTGTCTCACAGCAATATTCTTGTTCAACCCATTTTGCCTTTTTAAAACAAGTTTATGATGTAGTTTCATATCAGTCTTTCCATCAACTTACCTACAGCTGATATTAAAAAGGCCTGTAGTTTCCATATTTATTTCGCTTCCTGCATCTATCGGAGATCGCGATTCCGCTACATCAACAGTGCGTGCCGCTGACTAATGACGTCATAACACTGCGGTAGTCAGTTGCAAGACGTATTATTTTCAAGCAGTAATTATTTTTTTAATACACCATAGACTTTTATTTAAAGTAATAATTAGAATGTAATACACTGTGGATCTGTATGACGTTGTTAATTACTTGGAAATTATTTTTATCCTCGTCTTGCTTTTCACTGCCGCAGTATTATGATGCAAATTTCTCGCGAAATCATGATCTCGAGTAATCCCGGGTTAGAATGAACTTCGTAGATTGGAAAGAAAACAGTGACCCGATAAGGTGTTAAGGAGATAACTACTGATATCGAGACCGATGGATGCACGGTAACGCTCAGGCCTCGCATTAGGGAGGATGCATGTTCAAGTCCCTGTCAGACTATCCTGGTTAGGCTTTTCCATAGTTTTCATAATTCACTCAGGGTTAATGCTGGATGGTTCCTCCAAACGCCCATGGCAAAATTTTCATTACCAAGTCCTACTATCCCTAATAATCTGGATATCGATGAATAGTTTATTACTAAGAAAAAATATTTTATTTAGAAAAAATGATGCCCCATCACGTCAATGATATTTGTGTGCTAATATTTTTTTTTGCAGGGTCCAAGGCCTCTAGATCAATCTCATCAGCCATCACTCGATTGTCTGAGCGACCATGCACTCAAGCGAATTATGTCCTACATGACTCTTGTTGACATTTGTAACAAAGTGCAGTCACTGAACCATCGTTTGTATCTTCTGGCAAACTCCAGGGA
>JARYHS010008654.1:0-26151 GCA_031002005.1 Vandiemenella viatica
ATTCTCATGGAGCTAATAGGATTAACTGCGGGATAAGCGAGGAGAGTGTTTAGGCAAAAAACAGTAAGGAACAATGTTGCTATGAGAGAAAACACATGAACTTAGGAACATGCGTTCACAGAAACGAACTCAATGGCGAAATTGTGAAAAAAGAAGCTGCTTCCGGTAATACAGGTACTACAGAAAACCTTGAACTTTAGGGCTGTTCAAGATGCCCATAATCGCGGTACTACTGCGTTGTGGTCTTGGGTTCGTACCCTGCGTTTTTGGTGTCGTTTTATTTTGAATTTGGTGTTATTCGTTTTCATGTCAGATTTTTGTAATTCTGGTTGTACTGTGTCCTCATATATGTCAATATTTTAAGAAAACTGGGAATTTTTAATCTTGTTTAAATTCACATGCTGGTAACTTTTTGAGGTAAGGACTAGATGCACAGAAAGAGTTGTAACACATAGACTCCTCTTTAGAACAGAAGTTGGTTCACTTGAATCCAATAATTGGTGTCTGAGATATAATCCTGTTTATCTATTTGCGTCAAATTCGGAAAGTCGAAAATTGCGAGTTAACTTTGAACACATACTTCTGACGTCCGACCGCCGCGAATGTCGGAACGGTACAACTTTCATCCTTCCTCTTTAAAACGAGACCAAGATGGCGCTATGTCTACTTTAGCTGAGCTACTGAAGTTTGATATTATTTCGGCAAAAACTTTCTCTCATTTGGATGCGATGTCGAAATATCCGAGAAGAAAGTTCTTACGTTTCTTTTTACATAAACTGATTTTAACTTCATAATCTCTCTAAATCATTTTCCAATATTTATCTTACCATATGCTGTTATTATTAAAATCTATTAACATAGTTTAAAAGGCCTTCAAAAATGATAGCCCCGAGTTAGATCCCTCGCTGGGCTAGGAATTTTTAAATGCTTGTTCATGTGAGCTACGCCAGGTCGCTCTCAACTGTAGGTCTCTGAGAATAGGAATTAGACCGCGATCTTCTCCTTCACCGCGACTTTCTCGGCATGTTTTTACCCTTAGGGACATAGTTATATTTCTTGCGCTCAGTGTTTTATCCTCAGCAAAGCTCGTAATACACTCGTTTATTTTTTGTTGTCTTCAAGTTTATACAAAAAAATTTCTCGCAAGCAGTTTTTTCTGTAAGTAATTGTTATTAAATGGTTTTTTGAATTAAGCTAAGTTTTTTCCCATTTGAATTTCCATTGCTGTAAATGAGCCACTTACTGTTTTGTCTTTTGAGTAACAGTTGATTCTAACCTGTCAAACTGCCCATTAACACATACAATGAACCCTGTGAAAATGATGAGATTAAAATCACAAACGGTATCATACGATAAACATGCCCGAATAAGCAGTCTAGAAAATTCGTTCATCTCTACATTTGCTAGTTCGGAATTTTGGCAGGGGAATTTTTTTTTCCGTCAAATTGTCAGGTAATCCAATCTACAAAACTAAATTGTAGCGTTCTAGCTAGCCAAACTGAAGGTTATGGTAAAGAATTTCTTAAATTAGGTCAAAATAACACAAGACAATAGACAAGTTATACCTAAATGATAAAGGAAAAAAACAAAAAAAAACGACTCCTCTGGGTGCCACCTTAATTCTCCTCGAGTCCCAGAGCGGTATGTTAGCCTCCCGCGGTACACTGTGCCACAGAACTACGGCCAAGTTTGCCGACAGTCCTTCCTCCGCAGACATTAGCGTCGCTCCCTCTGTCTCAGCTGGGCTCTAAAAACTCGCCGTGCAGACACTCGCTGTACATCAGCTGGGAGCAACATTGTAGTCTGCCGCTGGAAACACAGTTTCGCTACCTGTATCTAACAATGGTTCTTCTATGCAGGAAGCCACATTCCGCTGTAGTACAATAAAAGTGGCGTTGCCATTAATTGATAAATTTTGTTTCTATTGTTTTTCCGTTTTTCACGGTTGTACCAATCACTCCAAATGCATGCGGAATACCTCGTAACTTTATTGCTAATCTTCTGTTTCATTCATTTCTACCTAATAAATGAGAAGAAAAGATATAAATGCTTTTAGATCAGAAAAGACTATTTTTTTGCTGTCGTCAGTCTTTCGACTGGATTGATGCAATCGTCCATCCCTTCCTATCTCGTGGTAATCCCTTCATGTCTACATATCTCTTACAACCCACGTCCTCAGTTATCTGCTTCATTTATTCTAATCTCTGTCTTCTTCTACAGTTCTTACCTTCGACTGTTCCCTCCACTAACAAATTAAACAATCCAGCATGTCTCAAAATATGACCTACCAGCTTGTCTCTTCTTTCTGTAAGCTTCTTCCACAAACTTCTTTCCTCACTCATCATTTTCGAAACTCTATCGTACTTTGTCTGTCCACTTAATTTTCAGCATTCTTCTGAAACACCACATTTCAAATGCTTCTATCTTATTTATTTCTGGTGTTCCTTAAGTCCATGTTTCGCTAGCTTAAAGTGCTGTGCTCCATACATAGAGTTTTAAAAAGTTTTTTCTTATTCCTCGATCAATGTTTGAAACTAAGAGATTTCTCTTTTTCATGAAGGCTCTTTTTGTTAGTGCTATTACGCTTTTAACATCATTCTTGCATCGACCATCGATTGTAATTTTGCTTCTCCTATTGCATCTGATCCTATTTTTATATTTAATCTGCTAGTATTGGTATCATTACTGCTACATTTCATTACTTTTGTCTTGTTTTGATTTATATTCAGTCAAAAATCTTCCTTCAGTATATTGTTCATGCCATTCAGTAACTTCTCAACATCGTCAGCCCGTCCTACTAAGAAGACAATGTCATCAGCAAATCGTAGCATACTGATTTTTTCTCCCTGAACATTTATGCCACATGAAAATTTTACTTTTACTTTCTTTATTGCTTCTTCTACATACTAGTTGAATATTAACGGGGATAGACTACAACCTTGTCTAACACTCTTTTTAACTGATGCATGTCTCTCATGGTTCTCTACTTTTATTGCAGCTACTTGATTCTTATATAATTTATAAAGTATTCTTCTATCTCGATATTAAAGACCTGACTTCTTTAAAATTTTGAACATCTTGTCCCACCTAACATTATCAAAAGCTATTTCTAAATCAACAAACTCCAAAAAAAAGGTATCTTTGTTTTTCTTGATCCGCCCTTCAAATATTAATCTTACAATCGTACAACAAACTAAAAATGTAGACGGTAGAACAAAGTTAGGGGAACAAGACACATAGAAAACAGATAGGTTTCCGAAACAGTTTTTACTGAAAACATGTACCGCATACAGAGAGCACTAAATTATCTGTTTCTTAGTAGCTTACGGTAAAGTTAACCCGTAAATTATAAAATTTAACTAATGCAACGGTTAATCTCTTTTCTATGGGTGTTTTGACTTCATCTTTCTGATTAACCTACTTCTTTGTACTCTGTTATTCACCTTCTCTGAGCCTTTAGATTTATTTCATGCTGTTCACATTTTTCTGTCTCTTTTATAATATCGTCTTGCTACTGGAGAAAATAATGTTACTTTTTTACTGCATTCATCACAACATTTGAACAATCAAATTTCCTATTTTTGTGAGAATCATACGTTCGACACTAAATAAAACAGTAGGCATAACATAAAGCGATTAATGGAATTTTGTTTGATATGTAGCATACATTCCACATTACTATTATTATTATTACATGGGACATACGCGACAAAGCCAATTTCTCATCTATTTATTATGGCTTTCTTGTTATTATTTCTGTCTAATACAAATAAAATGCAACTTTGTTTTCGCGTACGCTTTTAAATTTATTAAATCATCTTCGTTGCTCTAAAACAATTAATGTAGAAATAATTTTATAGAATAATAATAATTCCTTGAGGTCGTAAAGACCTGATGACAAACCCCTGTCGTAGTTGCTTTAATCTAACCCGACAATCCTGCCGGGTACAGGGGACCTGCATTTTAACGTGAAATCCGTACCACGGAATCGTTCTGGAGTACTTCACATTACACAGCAAGCTGTGCCATAAGTGAAGGTCGGCTTAAGGACCTATGAAAATCCCCGCCGAGACAGAGATTCGAACCGGGGACTTTTAGATCCGCAGTCAGACAACTTAGCCGCTGAGCCACCATACTGCTCATATTAAAGCGAATTACTATGTTTCTGTAATCTATTATTATATGTAACGTGTTTCTTGACTGAAATGTATTAAACGCGTAAACACCGTAAGTTGTTGAAGCTAAAATATAATAATAGATTTACAGAAGCATAGTAATCGCTACTAAAAATGTACAGGAATAGTTTTAGTTGTTTTAAATAATTGAAACATGCATGCCAAAACAAAATTGCGCTAGTCGAAAATGATAACATTAGTAAACAGCTATGAAAAAGAGCCTAAAAGATTAACACATCTACTTATTTTTACTTTAAATTCCTTTAATGTCTGAGGATTGTTCTTCACCTTCCGTGCAATTCATTCCAGTCCCTAACTCGCCTAACTACAAAGGAAAACGTCCCACTGCCTTATATCTGAAACTAAGGCCTGATTTAGATTCGTTTATCTTTCCCCCTCCCTCCCCCAAACGCCGATGCTCTCAAATCCTCACCCTATATTCGCCCAGGCTTCATAACCAGTGTACTGGTTACATTTACACACCATTCTTTTCACCTTCCTTCTGCCTCCAACGACTTCCGTGGAAATAGACAGTTCAGTTATTCCTTCATTTTCAGTGTTCTTCCTACCGATGACATCTGCCGTCCTATGGAAAAATTCTGGCAAGGTATTTACATGCCTTACAGGGATTAAAGCAATGTCTTTCAATTTCCATATCACTTACATCTCCCTCGCAACATAAACGTTTCGTCTACTTGAAGTCCATTTTGAAATCTAATTTATTAGACTATATTCTTCTACTAGTTGCTTAACGTAATACAAATGTTTTTTTTTCTAATGGCAATACTGTAATTTGGTCATTCAAAAAAATACAATATATACACACTTCAATACTTAATAACACCTGCTGATAAAGCTGAAAGCACTAGCTGGAGAAACGGGCGTGTGTTAATGCCACCTAGCTAGCTGGCATACGAAACCACACACCAGTGTGCGTCGCTCAGAAGCAGTAATTAACTCCACCAAACTTTGCTAGCTTCCGCGTGTATGACCTCTATATGTCGCTCACTGCAGCTAATTTCAAGTCTCATGTTTTAGGGACAGTTAGCGCGTCACTAGGTAGCAGAAATTATGTTATTAACCTTGCAGGATTCCTTACTCTTCTCCCCAAACAAACCGGTTTTATATTATTTAAAAAAAAATTTATATACAAATTGTGAAAGTCATTGTATCTGTGAGATGTGCATAGTTAGTGTGCTCATAAATCTTAAACTAATAATCCAAGTTAGATACAATTACAAATTATTTACAGGCACTAGTGACTTTAGAAATGGTAAAGAAAATTGTAGCAAAAAAGTCACTAAGCTAGAAAGAATGTGTAGTTATTTCGGTCTTCATATTCATCATGTGCTCTAAATAGTATTTCTATATTTATATTTTATGTTAGTATTGATAATTCAATATAAACAAAATTATTTCAATAACTGAATTTTTGGTATTTTGTTTTAAAGAAACATGTTAGCCAACAAGTAAAAAACTGCTACAAAATATGGCAGGGAATTAATAGTGAGAAAAAGATTTTTTAAAGAACAGGAACAACCAACAACAAAATTTGGATTCAATAAAAACGTTTCAATTCATATGATGAGCCATCAACTGCAAAAACATTCCGCTGCGCTTTTGATTTATTGCACTTGTGTACAATCACAATAGTGAAGGTAAGAGTTTTGTTCAGTGGTCTTGAAATTATGCCAGCATGAAGGGATGAATAGAAATTTAAACTAAATTGCAAGAAATGCAAATTAATGCACATAACTAAAAGAATCCACTTGTTCATGATCACAATCTGTATTTTTCTTGACAACGTTGATTCCCGTAAGTATTCGGTCGTAACAGTAGAAAGAAACATGACGTGGTTTTTAACAGGTATGGCATATCTAATTTTACATTGTGATTTATATGTTGAATTTCAAAAAATTGTAACGCTGATACAAGTGAGATATCTTTTAAAATTCCCGTAGCCATCATTGAGCGATCTGTGTAGCTAAGGAATGATTACTGATATCGAAAAATTACAGAGACAAACCTCTCATTTAGTAACAACTTGCCATTCTCCTTATAAAAATGTCGCGGACTTGATACAGAGGTTCGGCTCGGATTGTCTGGCAGACAGTCGACGTAGTAGCCAATTCAACTGATTGGGAAACATGGGAATTGCCAATCTCATATATGATTGTGGTGAAATACTTTGCCCACCAGCGTAGTTGGGTCGTAATTGTAACAGGAATAAAATCAAGAAAATAAGGTGCCGCATTGTGTTTATACGAATTTTTTTCTTCTTTCGTACCGTTAGTGGTTGGAGTTCAAAGAATAGAGATTAGTTATGGAGCAAAGCAACTTCTGCCATCCACAATTTTGTAAAACAAAAACCTAAATAAAGACAAAAAGAGCTTCCATCAATAGGATTCGAGTGAAAGGGTTGTGTGCTATTACGTGTTCGATGCCGTGGTGATTTTATCAGTTTATTGATACCAAAACCATCTCGACGATTCTGTCAGTTCTGTTTCAACTTCTACCTCTAACCGCTTTTGAAACGGAAATAGTTTTTGCGCTGAAGAACCCCGTGTCAGATACACTTGCAAATGTTCAATATCTCCATCCTTCATAATGTAAAAGACTTTTTTCCCCGCTAGGAAATGTTACCTCCGAGAAACATGGCTACGTCAAAACGTTTATTCTATCGGTAATTTCCCTACAAATTATTCCACTCCCTCCTGCACAAGGTTATAACACTTAGTTACTGTAATTAAGATGTTAAAAATTGCATTAATACCATGTTTTGATGTAACTGAGTAACATCCCAGTTTAATATCATCATCGTTTTAATGGAAATCTTATAATGTGAAAACTTTCTACCTTACTTTCCTCCGTGTTACTTATAGTACGTGAGCCGTTTCTAAAGGTACGTAAAATTTGCTGAAGGCTTCATTCAGTCTAGTTCTCTGGATTTACCCGGGTTGCTGTGCACTAATGGAACAGGGTAAACAGAAACGAGAGTGGACTGGCGCTCCACTTTGCTCTCTCGCCCCATTAATACGGAGGGCCTCCTAAAGGTCCAAGTCAGAGGCAATTTCGTTTAATGTAACAGGTGGTCACAGCTGACAGCGGGTGTCCTTCACGTCGCGTTTTAAAATGAAGGTAGTGGGGTAGACCCCTACTGTGTTAGTTACTGTTAGTATTATTAATGTTGTGGAGCTTTTCTCCCAATGAAAATTTACCCAACTGCCTATCGATGCTTTAACCCATCCTGTTCTCTGTTTGAGATGAACCGCTGAAAGTCTCCATTGGTTACTTATTCCGGTCCTTGATTTGCCTGAAGTGGAAAATTTTCCACTTCCTCATGCCTGAAATCAAGTGTTTATGATGGGGTCCTTTGTTACTTTAAATATACTACTTATTTTATTTATTATTTTTTTAAACTTTGTCCACAACCCGAAGGTGGCATGCTAAGCCATTGAGTCAGAGGTACGAAGGCCAGTTCCTTTCCTCTGGGACCTACAGTTTAGCGTGGAATCCGAACCACGGAGCGGCCTGATTTAGCTCATATGATCAAACACAATTCTCAAAAAATCCTGCACCTACCAGGATTCGATTCCGGGAGCGGAACAGAGAACTTTCTGTAAGCAAAAGCTTTAACCACTGAACTACCAGACTATACTATAGAGCACATAATATCCATCCAGGCCTCATAAGTTACTTACTCCACGTAAATAATTTTTACCCATTCCACCTGCCTAACCTATCTTCTTCATCCTATCAGTTATCTACTGTGTTCCATAATAATTTACACAGAAAAATCATGCTGCCCCTGTTTGCACCCCCTCCAACGACATTATGTTGGGCGCATACCAGTCCACAACATTCAAGTATGCAAGTAAGCAATGTTTTCTAGCCTAGCTTTCTGCTTTCATCATTTCCATCTGCAATAGATCCAATATTTCGAATCCTTTCCCTACCACATCAATAAATTTTTTCTATTTTATTATGTTCATTATTAATTATTATACGCAGATGTTTACATTTTCTCATCCATCATAGTGCAGGATGGCTGGCTGCTAGTGGCAAGGCTTTCTTTATCGGCCACGGCTGTTAATTGGTTATTGTATCATCCTTCACTTGACTGATCATTGAAAAATTGAAAAATAAAATTACTAAACATGTTACTTTACGGTTTGCACCTTAATAACATAATATATCATAATTTGGCATTCACTGTGTTCATTCGATGTTGGCAGACCCAATTTAAGATTAATTTGTAGCTATTTATTAATATGGTGGTAATGCTCCGGCCTCGCATTCAAGACGATGCCAGTTCGAATCCCCATCCGGCCATCGAGATTTAGGTTTTCCGTGGTTTCCACTCCAGGCGAATGCTGGCATGGTGTATTCAAAAGGCCATGTCCGAATCCCTTCCCTTTTCTTGCTCTAATCCCCTCCCACATCTAATAACCTCGATGTCGACTACGCGTAAAACCGGAAGCACAAAGTAAAACGAAGGGAACAAAAAATAGCATGGACATTGAACATGGATAGTCTGTGAATAAGAGGAGTTAACAAAACTATTATTTTCGTTTATGAGTAGTTCTATTGCCAAATAAAATAAAAATACAGAAGATGGTAACCATAGATAGAGACAACTGTTAGGCAGTATCCTATATATATATATATATTAACAGAATCATCCAATAAAATAACGAACATAGAAGGCACGGTCGTCTATTTTGTAGTTATTCACTCTCGTGATTGATACAGGCATACCCAAAATAAGGAAACTATTATGTTTTAGGAAAATGTTGGTTTTTTTTATCTTAATGAACCTTCTGGTTCCAAAGAGTTCATCATTCTTCTGATTTTTGTCTTCCGATTCTTGGACACTTTCCTCCTTAATAATAATCATTTTTTGCCGCTTCAGTAATGTGGCTGGATATATTACCATGGTCAAAAGCTAAAATTCTGGTACGCGCATTGGTGCGAGTCACTGCAACATAACTATCATCGTCAAATTCACGGCCACTTATTTTTTTATTTTTCCCCGTATCCTAGCCTCTGAACCGACCTATCGAGCCAGCTGGGTGAGCATTCAGGCTTTGCGTTCGGGAAGACGGGGATTGGTATAAGCGTCCTGATACCCAGATATCGGTTTATACAAGTTTCCCAAAATAAATCTATTCAAAGGACCATGACCGAATTCCTTCCCGTTTCATGCCCCTTGTCCTCTCTTATCTCAAATTACCTATTGTCGAGTTCTAACCAAAAAAAAGGAAGAAAAAAGAAAAACTATTTAAAAAATTAGATTAGGATCTTAATACTAATACCACACCTCTGTATACCATTACTAACCGAAATAATATCAGGTCTCCGCATCGTGAAACACTAGAGCACTCCGCCTCGAAATCTTTCTTCTCTTGAAAAAATAAAATAAAAAAACACCGTTCGACCTGACATCGAACAATTATCTGACTAAAAAGAAAACAAGTGAATAAAATATTAATATGTATATTCAAGCATTGAAATCTGTACATGATATTTAAGCAAACAACAACGTTTAATTCCAATTAAAACATAATATTATATAATTTTGTATGGAAAGTTCTATTGTATTTCTTGAAGAGAAATGTGATTGTAAATTTAAAACGTTCCTTTCTTCTAGGACGGGGGTGGCCAACTCAAATGATCTTGTGGGCCACTTTGGAAATGCGTCATAACTCCGCGGGACGCACATAAAATTATATATCCCCATATTAGATTTAGATCCAGTATAGATATTTTTTGAGTGAATATAATTTAATTACTCTGCGAACACATACCTGTAAGCTCATAAATAAAACAGGCAATTTGTCATATATTCCCAAGATAATTAAAATCAAAGTTAATTTTTTCCCGTAATTTCGACGGTTGATTTTTGAATATATGGATGCACAAATAATGTATGTTTTTAATACATTGGCTTTCACTACTTTGTCCATTAAAAAAGAAATTTATTTTGTAAAAGTGTAATGAATATCGCGGGCCGCAAAAATGTTTAAGACTGGCCGCATGCGACCCGCGAGCCCCCGGTTGGCCACCCCTGTTCAATCAGAACCGTAGAGCATCCTAGCGTCCCTAACATAAACAAAGAAACGCACTTAAGATTTCCTGTTTGCACTAGAATGCTAACCCGCGATCCGGAACTTGAAACTAAAGTACCTTAACTACTGAATTACACATATTGTTCTGTTGTTAAATGGTGAGTTGGAGTATTCAAGTGAAAAGCCTTTTTAGATTGTTTGCTGATGATGCGGTTATTTATAAGGAAGTAAGAAATTTGGCAGATTGCTTAGAAATTCAGCGCGATCTGGATGTTATTTTGGCTTGGTGCGCTGAGTGGCAACTTACTCTAAATTGTAAAAAGTGCAAGACAATGAGCATAACTAACAAAAAGAATCCGATTGTTCAGAAATACGAGGTAAACAGTTCAGTTATTGATATGGTCGATTCTATGAAATATTTGGGAGTAACAGTACAAAGCAACATGAAATGGGACATACACATTAATTCGTTAGTAGGTAGAGCAAATTCTAGGCTGCGATTCATAGGTCAAATCTTGAAAAATTGTAATGAACAAACAAAGGAGATAGCGTACAAATCTCTTGTGCGTCCACATTTGGATTGTTGTGCTATTTGGGACCCGTTTCGTAAGAGATTGATCGAAAGTATAGAGAAAGTACAGAGAAGAGCCGCTCGATTCGTGACCGCTTGCTACAGTCCTTATGAAAGCGTCACAGAACTGATTAGTAGATTAGGTTGGGAGTCTCTGGTAGATAGACGACACACGTTTCGTTTAAACTTATTGGAAAACATGCGTACTCACACTTTCACTTTTGAGTGTAGTGAAATACTTCTTCCACCAACCTATTTGAGTCGGAAGGACAGGAAAGATAAAATTAGAGAAATAAGGTGCCGGACTGATTCTTATATGAATTTTTTTTCCCTCGTACCATTAGGGATTGGAATGCACAGCAAAGAGATTAGCATTGGTGCTGAGCACCCTCTGCCACCCACACTTTTGTGAATTGCAGAGTATATATGTAGATGTAGAAGTAGATTCCAAAAGGTTTACATTAAATTTAGTATCTTTTAACGCCTAAAATTTTGATAGAGGAATTACAGCCGTGGTGGCTCTTTTAAAAGCAACAGTTTAAACGGAAATTAATGTCTTATTAATGTGCCTTTCCACACTGTCTCCGATTATTGAAAAATGCTACCGCCGAACCGCAGAGTGCTGATTCAGCTGACTGAGCAGAGATACTCACTTTGCAGGCATCGCTTTGTCCTGTCCCGAAATGTTGTTCTCCACTCCGGATAAAAGGCTTTAAACAGTAATATGACAGTAATCGAGGCGAAAGATTAGTCATACAGATTTGTTCGATTGAATAGTGCCAACGATTTGTGTGAAGCTTTTTATTTACTAAGCTGCAATCGACCATTGATTTTACTTCTGACGTTTAAGCTCTCCTTTAAGGCAAAGCATAATCTGCCCGTAAAGGACTGTTAAGAACAAAAAGATATACTGAGATTCTCATCCAGTGCCATTTCTCTTCTAGACACTGCGTTAAGAACGTTCGGTGACTATGACTACCACATTTCGCATTCAACTTTTGTGTTAATAGTTGTTCTAATCGTCCAAGCATTGCCGATTACCCGCCGGTATCTAGCATCATTGTTTTTGTACGATAATCACTTGTCAGAATGTAACACATGCAGTTAGTTACCTGTGCAGCCTACAGTGATGAAAACTGAAATAAAATCGCTGCTAGTCGGGTACCTCGATTAATTTTACATGATCTGAAGTTATTAATGAAATAATTGTGAAACTGGTAGATTCAAGTTGGGATTTCTGAAAGTCATACATTATTTTAAACAATTGAGTGGACACTGAGGTCATTTGAACAAGGAGACAACGGGAGGGGAAGCATTATGGTCATGGTCTTCTGAAGGAACCATCCCGACATTCACATAGAGCGATTTTGGGAAACTATTGAAAACCGAAATCAGATAAACGGACAGTGACTTTAACCCACGTCCCTCTCTGATGTCAGTCCAGAGCGTTACCGTTCACACCATCAGAATCGGCAAGACTGTTAAGTCCCACCTCGGCTCGAAACGCTAAGAGGATACACCATTAAATGACTGTAGTGACTGGACCAAGCGTGGAGGGTTAGCCGAATTCCATCTCCTTTCCTGACCTAGCTCTCCCCTACGCCTGCATGGTTTAAAGACATGAACAAAGAGAATAAAATAGAAAAAGAATTGACTGATCATGACGAATACAGCACTGTTCTGTCAGAAACTACAAAACTATCCCAGCATAAATGTCATATCAACCAGACCTATGCAATTAATTGGCTACTATCTCCAGGGATACAGATATGAAAAAACAGAGAATCATACTTACCTAAAGCTATTATTTTTATACTATTCCTCCTCCATCTATTGGTATCATTGAACTAATTTTGATGTTATCAACCATTTTCATCCTTCCTCTCTCTCTTGCACCGTTCCTACTAAGTACTTTGACAAATAGTCTGTTCCCTTTAATAGATCTGTAGAGCTCTTGACTGATTTTTACCGAGCGTGTTCGGTGAACGGTTAATATTCTGGCCTCCCATTCGTGAGGTCATGGGTTCGAATCCCCGTCGGGGCATGCAGATTTGGATTTTCCATGGTTTCCCCAAATCACTCCAGGGCGAATGCCGGGATGCTTCCTTCAAAAATGCCATGGCCGAATTCCTTCCCAATCCTTGTCCCCAGTCCCATCCCACCTCTAATGACATTAGCCGTCGACGATGCGTAAAGCAATAAGTAATAATAATCTTCTTCTTCTTTCTTCTTTCCTGTCCGGTAGTAGGCCTGGTGGCCTGTTACGGTCTCAATCCATCTTCTTGGTGGTCTTCCTACATCTCTCTTGCCTCTGGGATGGTATTTCAGAATTTTCCGTGGGATCCGGTCCGTCTTCATCCTCAGTACATGTTCTGTAATTTTGTACAGTTTGGAGAATTGGTTTTGGTTTAAGTTCTTTAAGGATATCATCAGATCTCTTTCTGTCTTGTAATGTGTAGCCAGCTGTTCTCCTCATAAATCGGCATCTCAGCCGCCGTTAGTCTCCGTTCGTCACCTTTGCGTAGTGTCCAGGCCTCGCTGCCATACAGTAGTGTAGGTTTAGCCAGGGTGTTATACAGCCTGATTGCCGTTTGAACTAGAGATGGTCTGAAAATGTTATTTATTATTCCTGTAACTTTCATGAAATTTGTGATTTTTGTTGCATATCGGTTTCTAGGGTGTAGCTGAGGTTGAAACCTAAGTATTTAAATTCTGCTACTTGTTCTATGGGCGTGTTGTCTATTGAGATTTTGGTTCTTTTGTGGTTTTTTCCAACAAAGGCCATAACCTTGGTTTTATTGAGGGAAATCTCCATGCTGTATTCTTTTGCTGTCATATGGATGTTATCTACCGATCTCTGCAGGTCATCTTCTGACTCAGCAAAAAGCACTTGGTCATCTGCAAATAGTAATGTATCCAGGTTGGTCTGTCTGTCTATTATTATTCTACCATGGGGTTTTTGTCTCCAGTTACTAATGATTTTGTTTATATATATGCTGAATAAAAGTGGTGATAGGCAACATCCCTTGTCTCACTCCTCGATTAATGGGTTTCCATTTCCGACAGCGGTTGTCCGGTTCTGACTGCGATTACATTGTGGCTGTAGATGTTTTGAATTGCTTTTATGATCCTGTGGTGGGGTGTTACTTTCTGCCATAACTAGCCCATGTTTTCTTCTGTCAATTGTGTTCGAAAGCTTTTTTGAAATCAATAAATGCCAGGCGTGTGTTTCCAGAATTTAAACTCTTTCCTTTTCTCAATTAGCATCTTGAGTGTGAAATAGCCATCTGCACATGATCTACCCTCCCGAAACCCATTTTGTTCTTTTCCAAGTAGTGGGTTCATAAAATTTTTGCAATTTTGTTTTAATAATGCTTGAGTAAATTTTATAACCAACATTGAGCATGCTTATTCCTCTATAGTTATTGCAATCCTTGACGTCTCCTTTTTTTGGTGAATTGGGATGACAATGCCCTCGCCAGCTTTGAGGAGGGTATTTCTCCTCTCCAGATCCTGCTTGATAAAGTTCAACAGTCGTATTTTTAAATGTCCTGTTGCTGAATTTAAAAAGTTCCATATGAATTCCATCTTCTCCTGGAGCTCTGTTACTTTTACATGCTATTAGCACTGATTTCTAACTCTTTGTAGTGAATATCATCTGGGCTGTTAGCTCTACTGGTAGTGACATTATCTTCCGGTTCATAGTCTGCTTGATTTTGGGTCCACGACTGTTGTAAAATACTTTAGCCCATGTCTCTTTGTTTATTACTTGAATGTCTGAGTCGCATCTTACTTCTCTGTTTAATTTTTTTATAATTTTGAATGTTGGGTGATGGTCTTGTTACATCTCTTTCGAGATTGTTAATGTTCTCTGTGCCTTTTCCGGGTTTCTCTTTTAGCAATCGCTCTTTTCTTCTTATATTCAGTAAAATCCTCTGCTTTCTTTGTTGCTAGATATCTCTTATAAGCATTTCTTTATCTTCAATAACACTCTTGATTTCTTCATCCCAAGCTCTTAATCCTTGTTTTCTATTCCAGGGTTTCTTCATTCCTATACTCTCATTTGCCGCTTCTTTCAGAATTTTGGTTAGGTTTTCCCATTATAATTCAATATTTTCCTCTACTTTATACTTCTTTTCGATTTCACTTAATCTTCTCTGATACAGCCATTTGATGCTTTGATCTTGTAAGAGTTCAACTCTGTAGCACATTTGGTTTGACTTATGTATTTCTTGTTTCTTAGCGTTGCTGTTAAGCCAGCGGGGTGGAAATCTTGCTGTACCTACCAAGAGATGGTGGTCTGATTCAATCTCATAGGATCATAAACACTCTTGTGTCAAGTATCAGTTTTTAATTCGTTATAATGTAATCTATGACTGATGTTTGGCCCTCTAGCAGACCAAGAGTTATTTGTGCGAGTCTTTGTGTGGGGAAAAGTGGTGGTTTGCATATGTAGAGCTTATTGTAGATTACTGTGTCGATCTGTTTTTGACCATTGCATTTTTTGCTGGTTCTCCGTGTTGGTCCTATTTTACTCTCTATTCTTGTATTTCCAACCCTTTGCATTGAAATCGCCCCATTAAAAGAAGGTAGTCATGTCTATTGATTTTATCTAGAATTTCTTGAAAGTTTTGTGTAAAGCTTGTCAGTTTCTTCCATTCTACCTGTTCTGGAGCCATAAACACCCACAACTGTCAGGAAACCACGTTGCATTTTTTAGTCTTATTTCTATTATCCGTTCATTCCCAGAATGTATATTGTACTATCTTTGACTTAAGTGATTTATGTACCATGACCATGACTCCTGCTTGTGCTTCTTAACATTTCTGTCAAACTCCACTGAAGATTTTAACGTAGTTGATTGTATCCCTTTTGTACCTTTCAATTTGCGCTTGGTTTCCTGTTATGACTGCTATCTTAACACCTTTCTTGTTCCAAGTTTATCATCTAGTTGCTCATCTTTGTATGCTAGTGCTTGCACATTCCATGTACCAAGGAGGGTTTTATTCTTTTTTCCAGCTCGTGTCCTCTTTCTTTGCCCATAGTCGTCATTATTGTGATCCGTCCTGCTATTTCTTGTTTGAACTTGAAGCTAAGACAATTAGTTCCCTACCAATTGGTTGCTACCCAAGAGGTAGCAAGTCTGGCTGGTGGGGCTGCCACATTGACCGCTTCCAGACCAGCGTTTGATTTTCTGTCAGGGTTGACTCCCTTAGCCTTTGATAGTTCCCCCTATCCAAACCTGCAAGGCAGCAGGTTAGTAATAATAATTAATAATAATAATAATAATAATAATTTGACTGATTTATTTTGACCTTTTTTTTATATTGCTTGAATAGTTTTCGGTTCTTTGCTTCTCCTTCTCAGTACACACTCAAACACACATTTTAGATTTTGTTCAGTCAGTTATATTTTAATACTATTATGTATATGTGATTATGCGATATATACGAGTAAATAAACTACATTGTGATTGTCGGGTTGAATTGCCTCATAATACCGGCTGATGCCAGAATTCGAACCGAAGACCTATCGATTTCCGCTACGGCCTTACATCCCCCCGTTGCTGTAACCAAACAGAAGACGTGTTTAGCTGTGCGAGGTGAGGTGGGGTGGTGTGAGGTCTCCTCCTTTTATCACGCGCCTCGTCCGTGGCGGCTTCTGATTGCTTTGCCGGTGCAGTAAGTCTCCATTGGGATCTGTAGACCAGCTCAGCAGACGAAATACACATTGCACAGTCTCCAAGGAAATCATGATAGTAAAGCCCACAAGGTAAAATTCCTTTTCCTTCTCCTTCTAACAAAAATAATTGTAGGTGTTATAACAAAGCTAAAATCTTAATTAATTATTCTCGTTATCATTTTAATATACCGCATTTATCTCCTTCTTCGTAACAATAATCAATGCTTATTATTTCCTACTGTTTGTATTTACTCTTATGCTCTTTTTTTCGACTTTTAATGTTGCGTATTTCCGTTTTTACACATTCTATAACGATATTTTATGGAGAGCGTTTGAATTAAAATTGTACTCTATTCAGAAATAAAATAAAACTGTTAGTCAACGTAACATAGTTTTT
This sequence comes from Vandiemenella viatica, assembly GCA_031002005.1. Taxonomy (NCBI): domain Eukaryota; kingdom Metazoa; phylum Arthropoda; class Insecta; order Orthoptera; family Morabidae; genus Vandiemenella; species Vandiemenella viatica. Next base: position 16,894 of record JARYHS010008654.1, read on the forward strand.
CAACATGGCCTCCCTCCTTTTCAGCACGTACGACGTGTTTCATGTTACTACTGCAATGGCTAGCCGTTTTATCGACTGATCCAACTCCCTCTTTGGCCATCAGACGGCACAACCTCGACATTTAACAAGTGAATTTCTGACAACGTTTTTTCGCAAAACTGAATTCAATGTTCTAAGACATCATTGCGGATATACCACCGAATTTTATCGAACAAAAACGTATTGACTCCGTGTTCTATAGCTATTTTCAGGTGCCTGATGATCTATACAGGTCGACAGAGAACTACTTCCGTTTGTCAATGGCCCAACCAACATGCCATACAAGGCTCGACAACGAGCACAGGGAATAGCCTTAATCTGTATACGGTCTAAGGTAACAGGAATAGTTGGCTAACCTTACAAGATTTGTTTTGAAATCATATGCTAAGGTAATCTGCTTTCTCACACGTTCACACGTCTTCTTTAAGTCTTGAAAGAAATTTATGATGCATTCACATTTCCTTTTGTAATAAGAGATAGTACAGTCTTGGAAACATTTCCACTTCATCTGTACGTATCAAACATATAAGACTGGACGATGGTTGCTGAATGTTGTATTGTTGCATTATACAGTGCTACCACCCCCAAAATTTGCTTCTTTTATTTAAATTCGAACCCAACCCTTCTTAATATTTAATTTTACTAATGAATAGTGCACGTTCCTTATGTTTTGTAATATTTTTTTAAAAAAATGTTTGTGATTTTTTTCATTATCATCTGCTGGAATTTCCGATTCTACTTTTATGTCAAGCGATGGTGGGTATCTCAATCTTTGGGTCTCTAACTGTGAACCTGTCTTGTTCGATTCGAAGTCACTGTAGGAATACTTGAAAGTCCTAACCCTAATCTTTAGCATAGCTTGTTTTATTTATGTTTTGTTTTTTATGCCAGATAGCTTCCGGAGAAATACACCCACATTTTGTCCAAATAATATCCTAAATAATACAACATCCCATTTGAGCTCTGAATCACCGACTTAAAACGACACCCAATAGAAGAAGGCGCTGTTGAAATTTGCATTCTGTGCGTTGTTTGCCCACTGATTTACCTATTCAAGTCATCTCTTCTGTTTTTGATTATCGTTTGATAGTATTCATCGCCGAGTGGTAATTATCTTTTGTAGTGATGTTTCGTACGCTCCGTGAAGCATGAAAAATATCTCGCGTGCAACACAGTTCTGTCAATTGCACAAGCATCTGCCACTTATCGTCTGTGCACTGTGAATGTGCCGCTATTAATTCTCTGACGAGCAGAATAAATTGAATTTGTTCAGCTCAGTGAAAACGATTTTAACGAATCCCGAATTTATCTTTAGTTAAACGTCACACATTCTTTAGACGCTGAAATAAAGCCAATTTATTTCACAATACTATTGAACAACGCATTATCTCATAGATAAATCTGTAGCCGACTGTGTCGGTCAGTTTTTTGAAATGGTATAACGCAAAAACTATCAGACCAATTTTAATGGGGATTTCAAAGCTTATAGATAAGCTTAAAATATGCTGTATGACTTATGATTCTATGAAAACGAACACCGGAACGGGAACTATTGATACCTGCTTAACATCAGTATATGCACACCAAAGATTCTTAAAACAATCGCGGCCAGAGTTTGCACACAACATCCAAGATAAACAATCTAAACACAAATTATTTCTTATGGCACTATGTGTTGTTTAGATTAGAAAAAAAAATTTCAACTTTACGAAACTATGATTTTTATTTTCGGTTTCAAATTCATGAAATTGTGAAACTGAATAATCCACAATAGTAATACGTTGTTTGAGTCACTTCGATGTAATTTTAACTATTGGAAACTTTCGGATTTGACTTAAAACATGCTACGCTAATTTCGTACGTTCGTAATCGTTTACTTCTGATGACAGAATTTTTTTTACTCAAACTGCTCCAGAAAAAACGGGGATAAATGGCAGGCATGATTTAACTAAAATGTGATTTTTTTTTTATCTGTGTTACTAAGATGCTATACTCCATCAAAATCCTAACCTAATTTTGTATTCACAATAGCGAACTGTATTACTTTAAAATATATGAAAAATGTAAATCAGTCCTTTAAGAGAAATTAAATCCCTTAAAATTAGAAGCATCTAGAAAAAAATTATGCTTTTATTCCTGCTCTGGGTTAATGCTACTCGGAAATAGGAAAGTTATGCTGTTCTTTCGCTCATCCACAAACCGCCCGGCCAAAGCAACAGGCAAATGCTAGTTTATAATAAAAATGAATTTCTCAGTTCCCATGTTTCAGGAAACTCATCTAAAGAAATGCAATAATTTAAAACGTAATGTTATGAATTTATTTATATTTTGCTCTTTTTTGCTGAACGCCTTGTTGGGTCATTAGGGACTAGAAAATACTGGCGGCAAGGAACGAGGAGAAATTCTGAAATGGTCTTTTTTTGAAGGAACCGTCTTAGAGTGATTTTGGGAAACGATGGAAAAATCAAATCTGTATGGCTGGATGGCTATTTGAACCTGCATAATCCCGAATGCCAGGCTCAAGGGTTACCGCATCTTCAGTCTACACACACAATGAAAATGTGCAAATTCATTTCTCTCTCTCACCCTTTCGACTTCTAAATAAATTCGATTTGCTTGTGCAGTGGCAATTTCGCATATATTTTATGGAGGTTTTTCGATTAAAAGGGCGTATCGATTGAGACTTGATTTGAGAAGATCGTATTAAATATTCGGTAATAGTAACAAACTAAATTCAACTGAATGAAATCGTCGTAATTTGCCTACTGTCTTTGGTTAACTCGCCGGCATGAAGTTTTATGGATTTCAGTTAATTCCTGGAGAAGCGCTTTTTCCTGCAATAGACGATCTCTGTATACCAGCCTGGCTTTTTAAGTAGTAAAGGTCGACATTTTGTAGATGGAACTCTTAACAAATTTCTTCGCCTGTCGTACAGCCACATATCGTCTGAGCCCCATGAAGGATTTTTTTTTATTTAGATAATATTAATGAATCTCGAATAAAATTGATCTGTGCTCCACCTCATTTTTTTCAGCTGAATTTTTTCTTTTTTTGTTTTATATATTTATGTAGATAACATTTGACGACTAATAAGCTTCATTTAAAGAATTGTTATTGATTTTTTTTTAAATGCGAAGTCAATTAATATACATTCTGCGCACAGAAAATTGACCACACAAGAGTAAAGCACAATTGGCTGTAAAGTTTTTCAGTTTCAGCTTCAGTTGAACTACCTGATACTGATATTTTACTTGGAAAATCGACTGAGATGACAATAAGCTATATGCCTGAATTAGAATTTTCGAAACGTGGTGAAAAAACAAAAAATGGCAATTCAGTCTACCACAAGGAAACAAACCTCTCTGAATGTAATAAGTTCTTTTAATCGTTTGGCTATCAAATGCTACTGCTGGATTTTGAATGTAAGTTATAGATTCGGAGCAGCAATGCCAAACTTTACCAAGTCCCCGGATTTTTCATCGGAATTTCCGGCGTGCTCCCCAGTATGGAAGAAAATACACAGACGGAAAAAAAATCCCAACACCAAGAAAAAATTATTGTAGAGTAATGAAATTTGGACAATGCATTTGTCAAGTTAACATGTTTAATTGATTAAATTTTCAAGATCACAGGTTAATTTAAGCTCAAGAAAATGCATTTCAAATGTGAAATACTGTTAAATTAATAGCCGGTGTAACCTCCAGAATTTTGAATGCAAGCCTGCAAACGTGAATGCATTGTGTCATACAGGTTTCGAATGTCACTTTGTGGTATGGAGTTCCATGCTTGTTGTACTTGTGCTGTCAATACTGGGACGGTCAGTGCTGGCTGTGGATGATGCTGGAGTTGTCGTCCAATGATATCCCATACGTGTTCAATTGGAGACAGATCTGGTGATCTCGCAGGCCAAGGTAACATGTCGACACTCTGTAGAGCACGTTGCGAGACAACAGCGGTATGAGGGCGAGCGTTATCCTGTTGAAAAACTCCCCCTTGAATGCTGTTCATGAATGGCAGCACTACAGGTTGAATTACCAGACTGACGTACAAATTTGCAGTCAGTGTGTTTGGTATAACCACAAGAGTGCTCCTGCTGTCATAGGAAATTGCTCCCCAGACCATGACTCCAGGTGTAGGTCCAGTGTGTCTAGGCCGCAGACAGTTTGGTTGCAGGCGTTCCCCTGGCCTCCTTCTGACCAACACTGGATCTGTTGTGTTTTCTGATGAAAGCAGGTTCTGCCTTGGTGCCAGTGATGGCCGAGTGTTGGTCAGAAGGAGGCCAGGGGAACGCCTGCAACCAAACTGTCTGCGGCCTAGACACACTGGACCTACACCTGGAGTCATGGTCTGGGGAGCAATTTCCTATGACAGCAGGAGCACTCTTGTGGTTATACCAAACACACTGACTGCAAATTTGTACGTCAGTCTGGTAATTCAACCTGTAGTGCTGCCATTCATGAACAGCATTCAAGGGGGAGTTTTTCAACAGGATAACGCTCGCCCTCATACCGCTGTTGTCTCGCAACGTGCTCTACAGAGTGTCGACATGTTACCTTGGCCTGCGAGATCACCAGATCTGTCTCCAATTGAACACGTATGGGATATCATTGGACGACAACTCCAGCATCATCCACAGCCAGCACTGACCGTCCCAGTATTGACAGCACAAGTACAACAAGCATGGAACTCCATACCACAAAGTGACATTCGAAACCTGTATGACACAATGCATTCACGTTTGCAGGCTTGCATTCAAAATTCTGGAGGTTACACCGGCTATTAATTTAACAGTATTTCACATTTGAAATGCATTTTCTTGAGCTTAAATTAACCTGTGATCTTGAAAATTTAATCAATTAAACATGTTAACTTGACAAATGCATTGTCCAAATTTCATTACTCTACAATAATTTTTTCTTGGTGTTGGGATTTTTTTTTCCTCTGTGTATTTTCTTCCATACTGGGGAGCACGCCGGAATTCCGATGAAAAATCCGGGACTTTGGTAAAGTTTGGCATTGCTGCTCCGAATCTATAACTTACATTCAAAATCCAGCAGTAGCATTTGATAGCCAAACGATTAAAAGAACTTATTACATTCAGAGAGGTTTGTTTCCTTGTGGTAGACTGAATTGCCATTTTTTGTTTTTCACCACGTTTCGAAAATTCTAATTCAGGCATATAGCTTATTGTCATCTCAGTCGATTTTCCAAGTAAAATATCAGTATCAGGTAGTTCAACTGAAGCTGAAACTGAAAAACTTACAGCCATTGTGCTTTACTCTTGTGTGGTCAATTTTCTGTGCGCAGAATGTATATTAAATTGACTTCGCATTTAAAAAAAAATCAATAACAATTCTTTAAATGAAGCTTATTAGTCGTCAAATGTTATCTACATAAATAATAAACAAAAAAGAAAAATTCAGCTGAAAAAAATGAGGTGGAGCACAGATCAATTTTTATTCGAGATTCATTATATTATCTAAATAAAAAAAAAATCCTTCATGGGCTCAGACGATATGTGGCTGTACGACAGGCGAAGAAATTTGTTAAGAGTTCCATCTACAAATGTCGACCTTTACTACTTAAAAGCAGCTGGTATACAGAGATCGTCTATTGCAGGAAAAAGCGTTTCTCCAGGAATTAACTGAATCCATAAAACTTCATGCCGGCGAGTTAACCAAAGACAGTAGGCAAATTACGACGATTTCATTCAGTTGAATTTAGTTTGTTACTATTACCGAATATTTAATACGATCTTCTCAAATCAAGTCTCAATCGATACGCCCTTTTAATCGAAAAACCTCCATAAAATATATGCGAAATTGCCACTGCACAAGCAAATCGAATTTATTTAGAAGTCGAAAGGGTGAGAGAGAGAAATGAATTTGCACATTTTCATTGTGTGTGTAGACTGAAGATGCGGTAACCCTTGAGCCTGGCATTCGGGATTATGCAGGTTCAATAGCCATCCAGCCATACAGATTTGATTTTTCCATCGTTTCCCAAAATCACTCTAAGACGGTTCCTTCAAAAAAAGACCATTTCAGAATTTCTCCTCGTTCCTTGCCGCCAGTATTTTCTAGTCCCTAATGACCCCAACAAGGCGTTCAGCAAAAAAGAGCAAAATATAAATAAATTCATAACATTACGTTTTAAATTATTGCATTTCTTTAGATGAGTTTCCTGAAACATGGGAACTGAGAAATTCATTTTTATTATAAACTAGCATTTGCCTGTTGCTTTGGCGGCGGTTTGTGGATGAGCGAAAGAACAGCATAACTTTCCTATTTCCGAGTAGCATTACCCAGAGCAGGAATAAAGCATAATTTTTTTCTAGATGCTTCTAATTTTAAGGGATTAATTTCTCTTAAGGACTGATTTACATTTTTTCATATATTTTAAAGTAATACAGTTCGCTATTGTGAATACAAAATTAGGTTAGGATTTTGATGGAGTATAGCATCTTAGTAACACAGATAAAAAAAATCACATTTTAGTTAAATCATGCCTGCCATTTATCCCCGTTTTTTTCTGGAGCAGTTTGAGTAAAAAAATTCTGTCATCAGAAGTAAACGATTACGAACGTACGAATTAGCGTAGCATGTTTTAAGTCAAATCCGAATTTCCAATAGTTAAAATTACATCGAAGTGACTCAACAACGTATTACTATTGTGGATTATTCAGTTTCACAATTTCATGAATTTGAAACCGAAAATAAAATCATAGTTTCGTAAAGTTGAAATTTTTTTTTCTAATCTAAACAACACATAGTGCCATAATAAATAATTTGTGTTTAGATTGTTTATCTTGGATGTTGTGTGCAAACTCTGGCCGCGATTGTTTTAAGAATCTTTTGGTGTGCATATACTGATGTTAAGCAGGTATCAATAGTTCCCGTTCCGGTGTTCGTTTTTTCATAGAATCATAAGTCATACAGCATATTTTAAGCTTATCTATAAGCTTTGAAATCCCCATTAAAATTGGTCTGATAGTTTTTGCGTTATACCATTTCAAACAAACTGACCGACACAGTCGGCTACAGATTTATCTATGAGAGATAATGCGTTGTTCAATAGTATTGTGAAATAAATTGGCTTTATTTCAGCGTCCTAAAGAATGTGTGACGTTTACTAAAGATAAATTCGGGATTCGTTAAAATCGTTTTCACTGAGCTGAACAAATTCATTTATTCTGCTCGTCAGAGAATTAATAGCACATTCACAGTGCACAGACGATAAGTGGCAGATGCTTGTGCAATTGACAGAACTGTGTTGCACGCGAGATATTTTTTCATGCTTCACGGAGCGTACGAAACATCACTACAAAAGATAATTACCACTCGGCGATGAATACTATCAAACGATAATCAAAACAGAAGAGATGACTTGAATAGGTAAATCAGTGGGCAAACAACGCACAGAATGCAAATTTCAACAGCGCCTTCTTCTATTGGGTGTCGTTTTTTTAAGTCGGTGATTCAGAGCTCAAATGGGATGTTGTATTATGTAGGATATTATTTTGGACAAAATGTGGGTGTATTTTCTCCGGAAGCTATCTGCATAAAAAACAAAACATAAATAACAGCTATGCTAAAGATTAGGGTTGGACTTTCAAGTATTCCTACAGTGACTTCGAATCGAACAAACAGGTTCACAGTTAGAGACCCAAAGATTGAGATACCCACCATCGCTTGACATAAAAGTAGAATCGGAAATTCCAGCAGATGATAATGAACAAAATCACAACATTTTTTTAAAAAAATATTACAAAAACATAAGGAACGTGCACTATTCATTAGTAAAATTAAATATTAAGAAGGTTGGGTTCGAATTTAAATAAAAGAAGCAAATTTTGGGGGTGGTAGCACTGTATAATGCAACAATACACATTCAGCAACCATCGTCCAGTCTTATATGTTTGATACTACAGATGAAGTGGAAATGTTTCCAGACTGTACTATCTCTTATTACAAAGGAAAATGTGAATGCATCATAAATTTCTTTCAAGACTTAAAGAAGACGTGTGAACGTGTGAGAAAGCAGATTACCTTAGCATATGATTTCAAAACAAATCTTGTAAGGTTAGCCAACTATTCCTGTTACCTTATACCGTATACAGATTAGGCTATTCCCTGTGCTCGTTGTCGAGCCTTGTATGCATGTTGGTTGGGCCATTGACAAACGGAAGTATTCTCTGTCGACCTGTATAGATCATCAGGCACCTGAAAATAGCTATAGAACACGGAGTCAATACGTTTTTGTTCGATAAAATTCGGTGTATATCCGCATGATGTCTTAGAACATTGAATTCAGTTTTTGCGAAAAACGTTGTCAGAAATTCACTTGTTTAATGTCGAGGTTGTGCCGTCTGATGGCCAAAGAGGGAGTTGGATCAGTCCGATAAACACGGCTAGCCATTGCAGTATAACATGAAACACGTCGTACGTGCTGAAAAGGAGGGAGGCCATGTTGAAAAACTATGTTACGTTGACTAACAGTTTTATTTTATTTCTGAATAGAGTACAATTTTAATTCAACGCTCTCCATAAAATATCGTTATAGAATGTGTAAAACGGAAATACGCAACATTAAAAGTCGAAAAAAAGAGCATAAGAGTAAATACAAACAGTAGGAAATAATAAGCATTGATTATTGTTACGAAGAAGGAGATAAATGCGTATATTAAAATGATAACGAGAATAATTAATTAAGATTTAGCTTGTTAACACCTACATTATTTTTGTTAGAAGGAGAAGGAAAAGGAATTTTACCTTGTGGGCTTACTATCATGATTTCCTTGGAGACTGTCAATGTGTATTTCGTCTGCTGAGCGGTCTACAGATCCCAATGGACATTACTGCACCGGCAAAGCAATCAGAAGCGCCACGGACGAGGCGCGTGATAAAAGGGAGACCTCACACCACCCCACCTCACCTCGCACAGCTAACACGTCTTCTGTTTGGTTACAGCAAACGGGGGATGTAAGGCCGTAGCGGAAATCGATAGGTCTTCGGTTCGAATTCTGGCATCGCCGGTATTATGAGGCAATTCACCCGACAATCACAATGTAGTTTATTTACTCGTATATATCGCATATCACATATACATAATAGTATTAAAATATAACTGACTGAACAAATCTAAATGTGTGTTTTGAGTGTGTACTGAGAGGAGAAGCAAAGACGAAAACTATTCAGCAATATAAAAAAAGTTCAATAA
>JARYHS010008655.1:0-42245 GCA_031002005.1 Vandiemenella viatica
CGTCACTACCACACTCCTGCAGCTAGAGCACTGACGCGCCACGTGTTCACTCACAAAGGATGTGTGATTATTGCGCGGGAACCTCGTTGCTCTAGCACTGACATCTAGCGGTGATTCCGAGAACTTTTCAAACCGCCCTCGTAAGCCATTTTACAATGACACGATTAAACCATACTAACAATTGGCAAGATCTACAACGCATTTTATATAGAATAAAAATGTGGTTAACCTACATTTAAAAATGAGACGTTGCACGTCTTTAGAATTAAAAGAAAGTTCCATTTTTTCCCCCTGGGGATCTTTAAGTTGCAGGCACAGTCTGCATTTTGAGAACCAACATCGGTTTGAAAGAAACATAAGAATAAATAAGTACGTTTGACGTGGGTTAAGAATAATAGTCACATTACACTGTGTTGAAAATGTGATTTCATGAAAATCTTGACGAGGTTTAAAGAAAATCAGTTAGTGTCTTCCTCACCTACGCTTAGAGGAATGCATTGTGATTTTAAGTGTGGTTATGCCTTCCTAAATTGCAGAAATGTTCTCCGGGAATAGTTTTTAGGTTATTTAGGATGATTCTTGCAAATTTCATAATGCAGGATTTATGGCTGGGAGATCAGTTGTTTTCCAATCCTTTGATCAGACTTGTATACACTGCGAGGAAGTTGTAACCATAGTTCCTCTGTAGGTAACTTGGGGCCCCAGCCCTGCAGTAATCTGATTACATGGGAGTTACGTGAAGCAACACCTCCGCCAGCAGTTCAAACATGGATTAAGGCGCATCCCAGCTGTGATACAACGTACCACCAAATTGCCGGAGCAGGACGCATGCAACACTCCTGCTGTTACTGGCGGAATTTCAATATCTCCAGGAAATGAAACACTTACATCGTAGCTCTGGAGTTAAATCTGGAGTCGGAAGTATTTTCGGACGAATAAAACGAAACGTCTTAAATGTAAATTATCAATCTAATGACGACAATGTATCATTCGTAATTGTGAATCTACCCGGACGAAAAATAAGCACATATTGGACAGGTAGTTGGAAAAGGGTTCAGGATCTTACACCTCTTGGTAAGAGTGATGAGGGGATGTACGAGAGAAGTAAGGGAATTGGGTTACAAAATTTTGGCCAGACCACTGCTTGAATATAGTGGTGTAGTATGGGGCCCACACTTTGAGTACAAATACAGAAGTTGGAGGAGGTGCAGAGAAGGACTACTAGATTCGTCTTTGAAAATTACCTCCGAACACAATGGGTAACTAATATGATAAAGGAGCTGGAATGCGATTCGCTGGAAGATAGGAGGAAGGTGAAGAGAGTCATGGGAGTGTACAAGGCGTATATTGGTGGATGACTCATGGAAAGATATTGGAGGGAGAATTAAGACAGGTGCGTGAAAGGTTAAAGATAACCATGACCACAAGCTGGAACTTGATTTCAGGCCTAAGTTTTCTTTCGTAGGGAAGGGTGTCATAAATAGGAATAAATTACCTAGAGAAATGAAGAATAATTTAGCAAAAACATTGAAGGAATTTAAAGTTCAAATTAGTAGAGGGACAAAGTAGGTAGGAAGAGGAAAGGAGAAAGACGGGTGTCTAGGGAGATTGCGACCGGAGTGTACACTCCATCGCAATTGTATAATTTATAATTTTGCAACAACATAACCTCCAGTGTAACTAATGTTTTTTTCCTATCTGGAACGGTTCGTTTTTCCTGCGAGACAATATTTCTCTTAATTCGTGATTCCCATCAGCTTGTTCCTGTCTAACAATTTATTACTGCTCCGGTCATAACAATACAAGGTTTGGCACTCCCACGCTGACAGCTGAAGTTAAGTCAGGCCGAGTGTGCGTGATGCCTGCCACGTGATGTGAACTGTTAGCGGGCGTGTTTTTATTTTTGGCCAAGAACTCTGAACGTGCTTCATAATTTTCTAATCTGCATTTCTTTGGGTACTATGTGAATGTCTTTTTCATGACGGATGGCCTTCCGGCAGAACTTGCATTTCTTTGGGTACTATGTGAATGCATTTTTCTTGACTGATAGACTTCCGGTTGAGCTTGTAATATGGATAAACGGCTGTGGTAAACACTGCTTATCAATAAACTAAATATAATTTCATTGTTTGCTGTACTTTCAATGTACCGTGGATATATGCATCAACGTCAAATTCCGGATAGGACCAAATCAGTCTGGCTGCTGTAAGAATATAGACTAATTAAATTCAGTTTTGTGAATTTTCCATATTCAAACGTCGGCAAGACATTATCTGATATAAGACATTTTAATTACACCGTGACAATTTCCCTACTTTCATATTTTTTTGGTTTATTCTTTTTCTGTCATCGTTATTCCCAACTGAGGAGTGCGAATGAACTTATTTATCAGATACGTTTCTCTTCCTTTCCCAAAATCTCTTCATCCTCTCTCTGAGCTCTTTCCTGCGTTCCTCCGTCCAGGTGTTCCTTCTTCTAATATACTGTTTGTTGGCTAATTGGTGGTTACTGACCAAGCTACTAAATCTGTATCTGTCATGTATGATATCATCTGTGTTTCAGATTTCCTGGAGATCCTTTTCGATTTCAATTAGCCAATTGTTTTTCATTTTCATTGTAATGGCTAGGTTTATGGTTTATTATTATTATCATTAATCTTAAATTCATTGAATGCGATTTCACCACCATTGTCAATCTTGAATTTGAATTTAAAATATTTTCAGTGTTTCTGGAAAATTATTCAGGATTTTCCTTGGTAATATAGTCCAGTCCTGACTTCCTTACCTCCAAAGGAAAATGGCGTAGAGTTTAAAAGTACGAAGTTAGGTGAAATAATTCTAAGACAGGCATGATCAAAAATGTCGGACTCACTGAATGCCAGGTCATTTCCAATGTACCCTTCGCTTTATTCCTTTTCTCTGGATATTGTGCCTCACCCTCCGAACCCTTCAAAGTGTTGGGAGTGTCCCAGTGCAATAAACTAAGCGTCACAGTCCGGTAGGGTCCAACTGATAGAGAGAGCATGTCTGGCTATGAATATCCCATATGTTACGAACTGATGATCTAACACATGGCAGCCCAACCTATTTTAGAGATGGGCCACAGTTTCGATTCCAAGTTAGCCTGCGGGCCACATAATACTTGCCTACTGAAATATGACAGATGTAAGTAACACAGTTTAATTACAATCAAAAAATAAAAACCATCAATGAGACGTTAGCAGAGTTCTTTTTAACTATAAACAAAAAGTAAAAAACATCAATAAGACCTCTGCAGAGGTTTTTTTAATTACAAACAAAAAGTAAAATACATCAGTGAGACCTTTGCAGAGGTTTTTGAGCTAGCATATACTAGACCGCTGCTGTTGGCGGGCAAATTAAAATGCGCTGACTGCCACTTCGTGGCCCACCCGCCTAGAGTAGGGCCTTGATCTAACATCACCCTTGCCACATTATACGTTTTCACGGTGATACACTTTAACAGGTAATCCTATGTATTATTTCTGTTAACAACATCTTAACTCGAGTAATACAAATCCTGCGAGCGTTAACGAGTTATCGGTGGATTCCAACTTCTGACAAACCGAAACCTTTTTGCGTTAAAACACAGTGGTTGCTGGTGAGTTAGGCTAAATGTGCATCCAATTCCGATCGAGAAGCAGTTTGCCTCACCGCAACATCTGAGTGCGGAAAACGCAACCCGTCCCGCACAGCAGTCCATCGGTAGCAGCATCTTCAGGGGTTAGCAGATCCCATGATTGGTTTAACTACTAGCCGAAAACAAAGTTTTGAGTATTTTAAATCTTCCACTTTACTGAACTGCAGATTTTGATGACACCCCATAAATTAATATGATTTTTCACTTCGTATTGTTTATTGTTAAAGTATTATCGAAAAATGAAATGTGAATTTAAATTAATCCAAAACATTATTATTATTATGACGCATATATTATTGGTACTCAGCAGGAATCTGTAAGGTATCGAATCCATCCTGTTTTAAAACTTAGAAAAGTTACGTAGGCTATTACTAAACGTAATTCTTGCTTGCCGATATATATTTGAACTTCATGGAAAGTCACTTATTTGAACTTTTTTATGCTGGGTAATTAAATCGGAAATTATATTCTAGTGCATGACTGTGATCCAATTATAAAAGGAACTTGACCGTTGACCAAATGGTTTTAGATTTTATGGTGATTCGCCTGCTTAATACACTATTTCAGGAACTCCATCCATCAAGCCCTTCTTATTTCAGGTATTGTTTTTGAGCATCACAGGACATTCATTGTAGGCATAAAGAAAAAGATCAAGGCCATTGGCATCAGAAGCTTCTAAAGTATTTTCGAAAGCCACTTTGTTGCCTGTCGAAATTATGACTATCGGAATAGGCAGTTTCCTTGTAAATCGTCCCCTGCGGAGGGCAATTGCTGTGAAGTTACACTCACCTCGATTGGCTGGAAAACAGCGCTGAGGATCATTATTTTCTTCAGTAGATTGATCCAATCTATTATTGATTCTCGATTTTGAAATCAAATTGACTAAATTAAAGAAATGCAAATGTTTGTTTCAAAGTTGCAAGTAGCTATACCTTACTTCAATTTTATTTTTGTTTGAAAATTCTGCTTATACCTAAATTTCTGGTTGATAATCTACTGAGCGTTCATGTCAGGCTTGGTTGGTAATCAACTGGGCAGAGAGGAATATGAATGTCTCCGTCAACCACCCAAAACAATATGTGTTGAGTACAACTCACAATTGTCAATTTTGTAACACATTTTTCTTAGCATCTTGGGATCTGTTCAAAGCCTTTTGTACCATACATCGAGATGTTCTTCTGCTTTAAAAAAAAAAATCAGTACAAAATTTTTGTCTTTCTGCAACTGTGAGAGGTTTTTCAGTGTAAAAGCAGAATTTAGAAAAATTAACGAATAACGTACTTAATCACTACCAAAAATTTTAACTCAATCTATTTAATGGTTTCTTCCGTATCTTCAAAAACCGAACGGGAAAAAGTTACTGCCATATCCATCTTTCTCGAGTAACTTCGGCAAAAAATGTGTAGGGAATAGTATAGTCTAGTTCTGTCTACATTTTTGAAATATCACCAGAAAAGTCGTTGCTACCATTTACACTATACACCGAATTGATACTAGCAATTCTGTCATGTTAACGGACCTGAATATCCCGCATCAGAAAGTTGTGAAATGTCTTGTGTTATTGATCGACACCAAAATGAGGTGGAATAAGCATGTAAAGCAGGTGATTAAAAAGTGAGATTAATTGTGTGTCACATCAAAAGCAACATCGCCTATGGACCACAAAATATCCCTCAAACCTTATAAGGCATTGATTCGCTCACACATTGATTATCGCTGCGTAATCTTCGGAGCAGCATCTAAACGGCTATTGGAGATGCTCTATAAATGCCAATATAAGACACTGACTTTGTTTTGTGGCGACGGCATCAGCACAAAAATACGCCCTTATGAAGGAAGCAATGGAACCCCCTCTTCATATCAGGTGAGAATTTCTTGTCTTGGATATAGATTCATAATGAAACACATGCAAATTGAGAATAGCAAACTTACAAAAAATATCGAACAACTCAATCATGGGATCACCAACTATATTGGAGACACAAAAAGCCAATGACATACGTAACCGCTTTCCAGAAACTGAAGTAACATCATAAATATGTGTATATAACTAGCAAACTGCCTTGCTTTGAAATCGCTACGAGACAATTATTGTGACCCTTACAGTAGGCTACTTTTTGACTTGCCATTTACTGAAAATTCTGAGATTAACAAGTAATTAATTAGTGATGAGAAATCTGGCACAGTGGCCTCAGGCTATTAAAATCTATACGAATGGAACTACGTCAGGCAGGGCTAACCCGAAGCAGAAAGTTTCGACAATGTATTAACTTCAAGAGGAAGTTTCAAATTATTCAGCTGAAACGCTGGCCATAGCGAAAGCCCTGGAATACGGATTACGATCTCCCAAAATGACCATGCTGATATTAACGGAATCAAAATCATCCCTTATCTTTTAAAAACAACAATCAAATTTTTTATGTACAATGAAAATCCTACATACTGTGGTGGATACCTTGGTGGGCAAACCACGTTACAATTATCTTTCATACCTTTATGATTAATAATTGTGGATTTTTAATTTTAATTTTTATGAAGGAGTGGAAATTTATTAATTTTGCAAGAATCTCGACGTTAGTTGGAATTTAGGAAAAATTGTCACAATATGACATTTATTTTCTTATCACTGGCGATTACAAGTCTGAGCGAATTTACCGTTAACATTAACACAAATTGGCAAAATCATAAAAGCAACGCTCAGAGTTACAATTAGCCGTCATGGGCAAGCAAACAATTGTATATTTACTTTTAAATATCTCAGAATCAAAATGCAAGAAATAATGACAACTGGAAACAATGAAAAATACAAGTTATGACTACCTCAGACAAAGGCATCATAATACTGTGACTTTACAGTTAAAAAGAAAATCATGGGCGCCAGAATGAACAATATATCATTCGAAAATAACTAGTTCTGGCAAATTATGCCGCTAGCTCAGGGGTTTTTACAATTACAAAGTGAGAACATGGACCTATCCTCTCAAAGTCGCTTACGGGTTCTGTTTCACGGAATGCACAATCACATGGCTTGGTCGTAATCAATTACCATTGTAGTTCTGCGTCTGATGTCTGTGATGAGTGTAGCGGACCCACGATATGTGAGATTATCTCACAAGTCGGCTATAGGCATCTCTGGTCTGGCAATGCGCATCATCGCATTACCGGCTGTGTTGCGGTGATACGCTCGCTCCAGCAAGGCAAGCTGCAGTTAGCGAAAGAAGTCAACTTTCCAAGTCAACCTCAGACTGGTGCGATCGAAGTTAGAATCTCAGCTCCTCGCTCTTCGGTCCACGAGGAAACTTCTTGCTCCGCCCATTTGTAGTCTCGAAGCTCACATACAACAAAAATTCCCAGGATTTTGAGTTATACGCTCATTTTGATTGGACCTTCAGGTCGGCACCTAATGTCACGTGATATCCTCGATATGTGATTTGGCCAAAGAATCCAACAGAGGTCGGACATATTCGGCTAAGTTCGCCGGGGCGAGAGAACATTCGGGTTTCGGACGGCAGGCTTTTCCCGCTCGGTGAGTGACCCATCCCCAGGGAGCAGTGTGTGTGGTCTGGCAAATCCCAAATCCGCGACTTTCTGTCGCCAGGCTCGGGAACACCAAGATTAGCTTCAAGCCTACATAGCTCAATAATTCTTGAATATTCGCTTTGCTACGATACACTGTATAAGTTCACCATTTCATTACAGTCCTCACTTGGAATCTTGCGTACTTTATAAAATTACAACAAAAATCTATTCACGTGGTCGCCCAAGATTTATGTAAATTACTCTTATATTATTACATATATAATAAAAATGCACCTTGTAACGTGGCGACAGCGCGGCTCGTTACAATATGGCCGGCCGTTGGTGAAAAATGAAATTATGGTACAATAATTTTATTTTTAACTACCTAATTCTATCTCCATTGTGACTCAACAAAAACTTAAGCATTTTTACTAATTACATTAAATTTTAAATGTGATTCCAATAACCATCGGTATTCCTGCCTTGTAAGGTGAATATATAACGGGAGCATATGTCCTTTTGGCCGTCTTACAATTCTTTACAAACAGAAGCACGTGAATTCAGGTAGCCTTCCCAAATACAAAGTTATATTAAACACAATACTAAAATATACATGAAAAGAAATTATTTACATACATGTTTAAATAATAATAATCTTGAAAATAACTTGTATCAAATCTTATCATTAAATTAATAAAATGAAACACATTAATAAAACAAAACATTGTCAGAACACTTATGCAGAAAGTGGTTGAACTATACATTGTATTTACAATTTAGCGTGATGTTTTACTCATGTGCATAAAAATAATTCTGCCTTCAACAAACATCCATAAAGATGCTAGAGGTGAGCGTAAAATATCTCATTACATTGCGCGGTTTTAATCTCAAAACAACGGAATAGTTTAGTCGGATTCGGTGACGTGATTTTCGTCATGACCGACGGTTAATTCAATAAGCATTTCAGAGAAGATGTGCCCGTGTTCATGGTCAAATATCACTAACTGTAATCTTAGATTTTAATGACGCGGCATTTACTTATAATTCAACGTGGTGTGGAATGAACGATGTAAGTACATGTTTTCGTTTGTTACGTAAATTATGAACCTTACTCGTTGAATGTTAGGTGGTCTCCTAATTAGTCTTTCATTGGTCGACATCTCTAACTTGTAATATACCGTCTGTGAAGTGATTGCGAATTTCATGGCGAAAGGAAACTGTATTTGCTCATGGGTATATGTAATGGAATTTCTATAAAATTTACCATTCCCATATGAGACATTATACACATTATGCGGTTTGACGTGAACTTTCATCATCGTCAACCAAAGTCGCTGTAGCATCTTTGGCATACAAGCGGACCCGAAATATAACCATTCCGCACATAAAATTGAATGATAATGAATAGCGAACTATCATTCCTCAGTAACATTACGATTCCTTCACAATGGGTCTATTGATGACTCGAGATTATCTCGACATTCAAAGAATAAAATTTTCTCTTTATTTAGGAGTTATTATAACCCTCTTAACATGTCCGTCTACTCCACGTTTTAAGCCGAAAATCCATCCCAGTTAGCGAATATTTTCCTTTTATACACTTATGCTTCTTTAGCTTGTATGAAAAAGGTCGTAAGCTTTGTGCATAGAACGGTACGATCTCAGGTTTTCCGTTTGCCAATACAAAGCAATTTTGAGATTTCACGCTAGCAGAATACTATGAATCTATATAAAGCACAAATATAAACTTTGAAATTATTTTCGTTGAGTGCACACAATCCTGAGCTAAATGTATGCTGTCCAACAATAGTTTTAATCTAATTTACGGAATACTATACAATTTACAGTAAGGGTACGCGAAATACCGCTAGAACGAGGCGTGGAACGACTTGTTTCCCTTCTCCATTCATCCTGGGGTATTCGCTACCTGCCAGAATTCTAGGAACCTGCCGGTTGAGTTCAGCTGCCTACCTGCGCTAATGACCTCAGCTGTTCGATGGTAGCTGTCCCCAGCTCTTTCGAAACCGTTACTTTGTATGAAATGGCTTTAAGTTCCGGGCGTTATGAGGCCCGATCTCGGTTTGTCCGTCCGTCAACAAATAACAATTCTTCGAGATCACTCTGGCCACCAAATAAGGCCAGAAATATAGCATGAAAAACTTCGATATCACCAATAATCTTATCGTTCACGTCTTCACCATCTGTGCAATTATCATATACAAAATTCCTTTTCAATTGAAGTTAGCATCAAATATAATTACCTTAACTTGCAAAGTTAGCTGAATTATTGAATATATCCCGTAAATAAAGTTTTTCCCCTTAGCCTTTACAAATGCAGTCGCCTTTAACTTATTGCACTTTGACCACGCGCTATCGTCAGCAAAATAACAGCAAGGTATTGTGAAAACTCTCCTGTATATCTGTAATCGTTCAACTTAAGATTCCTAATTTCTGTGATGACCAACACAATTTAAAACAAATCTTTCTGGCAAGGTTTCGTGTTCTATAGGGCATTATCTATGGCACGTTAGCCACCCTTTACAGATACACAAAAACCAAGAAGTAAATTTCGTTGACGAGATAACTTGCGATCTTCGATCAACACAGACAAAGCGTATTACGCTCGCTGTACACTTCTGCTCAGAAAAGATATAATGCAACTACCTAAGGTAAAACGTTACATCGAACTCATGCATCACAAAATGTTGAAACCCTTTTCGTTTATGTCACAAAATACATCTTAGAAAGCATATCACAATATTTGTATCGCTGTCAGATTCATTGTGATTGCGAAGACAAGAAATTGTGCTGCTAATGGCGCTTCATTTTCCGCGAGTGCGTATCAATTTATCTGGCTCAGGAAAACATTTAATATTCCAGGATTTTTATCAAATCACGTCCAATTAACAGCGTGAAAGTCAAAAGTGACTATTAATATTTCACGTGGACAAAATATAAAGTTCGGAATAGCGAAATAAGCATTAAAAATTCCGAATATGGAAATATCCTAAGTAGCTTTAACTGTAAGTGCAAATTTGGTAACTGGAATTTTAATTTTCCGTTTATCTAATCTTTCCAGCAAAACAGACGGTTTAGACTAGCGGAACTGGCATCGGCGTTTTTCAAGCATGATTAATTTCGGTAAGGCGTCTAACCTAAAAGAATGTGTACTGTACATTTAATTTCCCCTTTTTTTGATTCAAATCGGTCAATTCATAGTCAGCCTTTTCGTCATCGTATTTGGCATGCTACACAACTTGTTGAACAATGCCTACAAGACGAATTTGAGACGTCCATGGATCTTCCTCTGGAAAATAATTCTGCGTCGCGAATATTCGTCTTTACCGCTTTCAACAGGATTTCGAAGGACGCAGAACCTTGGGCTTACAAGGTTACAGACGTTCGGCGGTTTGTGCCCGACAGCTAATGACATTCCTGGAACAGGTATAGTGTCCGCCGACCGACCGCACTTACTAACTGGTCCAGCTGACAATTGCGTCTTTTCTGACCGCAAGGAATGAACAAATTGTGTAGTGTTCCACACAAAGTTACGGACAGAAAAACTCCACGCGATGTTGATAGGCTGTGAATTCTGAGACTGATTTCGCATTTCTCCGAGGATTGGAAAACTTGCCGACGCTTGTCTGGCTTTCAAGAACGACATGTACTGTACATCGTTCATCTCTTGCCCTACAAATGTCTTATGCTTTACTGACAGTTTGCACTTAACTGTGGATCCAAGACAACTGAAATTGTTGTGTTTCTTGATTTCAGAGATTTTTGCGTACAAACTGACAATTTCACTGACTAAGAGTTGAGTGGTGACTTTAACAACCGACTCACTTGCGTTCTGCAGTGATTTTTGCACTGTACCAACGCTTTTGCAGACACTATGCTCAGTAATCTGCCGCGTTACTGCTACGTCTCCGAGCAGTGTCCGATTGCAAATTTGCATTTGTGGAACTGCTTCGACCATGCCATCGACAAACGTAATGTTGGAAAGCTCGCATTCCTCAGAGTTTACCAGCTGTTGGTCTGTATTCTGGGTTTGTTCTACTTGTGCAATTTCGATCCATTCATTGGTAATCGCAGCAGTTGGTACCTCTGTGTGTTTTTGTGATTCAGAATTTTTCTTTAATCCCTCCTTTTGTGGATCAACTGGCCCGCTTAAGTTATTAAGCATATTGTTCATCAACTTCTCTTGGGAATTAAATCGTGCATCAATACTCTGCTTAAGCGAATCCCAATTTCTCTTATTTTCCTCTTCTACTGAATCAAAAAGCTTGTTTAATTGTTGCCTGAAATCCTGCTTGATTCTGCGTTTGTTGAATTTGCTGCCCTATTGCAGTCATCAACATGTTTAGCATTTGCTGTGATGAGAGGGGTGGTGATTCTACAGGAATTTGTGTCATTTGTTGCGTCTGTTCTGAATGTGCGGGCGTATTCTGTGTCATCTCACCTACAGGAAACGAAAAATTTTCCATATTTTCCTGTGGCGACAAAGTAGACTGCGAACTATATGAGTGGGTCGGAACTTCAGAACTTACGTTCCCCTCCCCTGCAGCCAATATTTCGCATTGTTCCGTTAACTGAACCTGATCGTTCATGATTTCGGGAGATTTTTGCCTATCAGACTGATCTTCCATATCGAAATCTTTTATCGTACGAGATCGTAGCTTCATATGAACACACAAAGAATGAATTTACACCGCAATTGTGCAATGACGAAATCTAGATTCACTAACAACAAAAATACCGCGAATTTCAATACACACAAATACATATACCCCTCCAAAATACAGCAAGAGAAAAGCAACGATGAATCATGCAACACAACACCATGAAAGCAGACTTACTTTCAAACACATGGGCAAAACATGCGTGTCTTTAATTTTCTTAGAAGCTACCATGCATTAAGAAATCAACACTGACGTTACTCATTTAAAAATTTTAAACTGATCACAAAATTGTTACAATACAAAGTGTATTGCATCTCAATTGAAATACACAAATGAACTTCCTTTTAATGCGTTGAAACAAAATAAATTTTATGCATTGAAACAAAATGAACTTTATGCATTAAAATATAAGTGAAACATCAAAATAAAATCTTGTATGAATATCTATTGACTACAAGAATGATAAAACAGCCAAAAACCATGTGCAACATTCCATGAAACTTTCTGAATTTGGGCTCCAAATTGTATTAATTTGAATTAGTGCCACCAAGTTCGCAGACATTAAGAAGTAATGTCTCATCTGGCACCAGCGTTGGGCGACATTATGTGGTGGGTGCCTTGGTGGGCAAACCACGTTACAATTATCTTTCATACCTTTATGATTAATAATTGTGGATTTTTAATTTTAATTTTTATGAAGGAGTGAAAATTTATTTAATTTTGCAAGAATCTCGACGTTAGTTGGAATTTAGGAAAATTGTCACAATATGACATTTATTTTCTTATCACTGGCGATTACAAGTCTGAGCGAATTTACCGTTAACATTAACACAAATTGGCAAAATCATAAAAGCAACGCTCAGAGTTACAATTAGCCGTCATGAGCAAGCAAACAATTGTATATTTACTTTTAAATATCTCAGAATCAAAATGCAAGAAATAATGACAACTGGAAACAATGAAAAATACAAGTTATGACTACCTCAGACAAAGGCATCATAATACTGTGACTTTACAGTTAAAAAGAAAATCATGGGCGCCAGAATGAACAATATATCATTCGAAAATAACTAGTTCTGGCAAATTATGCCGCTAGCTCAGGGGTTTTTACAATTACAAAGTGAGAACATGGACCTATCCTCTCAAAGTCGCTTACGGGTTCTGTTTCACGGAATGCACAATCACATGGCTTGGTCGTAATCAATTACCATTGTAGTTCTGCGTCTGATGTCTGTGATGAGTGTAGCGGACCCACGATATGTGAGATTATCTCACAAGTCGGCTATAGGCATCTCTGGTCTGGCAATGCGCATCATCGCATTACCGGCTGTGTTGCGGTGATACGCTCGCTCCAGCAAGGCAAGCTGCAGTTAGCGAAATGAAGTCAACTTTCCAAGTCAACCTCAGACTGGTGCGATCGAAGTTAGAATCTCAGCTCCTCGCTCTTCGGTCCACGAGGAAACTTCTTGCTCCGCCCATTTGTAGTCTCGAAGCTCACATACAACAAAAATTCCCAGGATTTTGAGTTATACGCTCATTTTGATTGGACCTTCAGGTCGGCACCTAATGTCACGTGATATCCTCGATATGTGATTTGGCCAAAGAATCCAACAGAGGTCGGACATATTCGGCTAAGTTCGCCGGGGCGAGAGAACATTCGGGTTTCGGACGGCAGGCTTTTCCCGCTCGGTGAGTGACCCATCCCCAGGGAGCAGTGTGTGTGGTCTGGCAAAATCCCAAATCCGCGACGTCCTGTCGCCATGGCTCGGAAAGACCAAGATTAGCTTCAAGCCTACATAGCTCAATAACTCTTTAATATTCGCTTTGCTACGATACACTGTATAAGTTCACCATTTCATTACAGTCCTCACTTGGAATCTTGCGTACTTTATAAAATTACAACAAAAATCTATTCACGTGGTCGCCCAAGATTTATGTAAATTACTCTTATATTATTACATATATAATAAAAATGCACCTTGTAACGTGGCGACAGCGCGGCTCGTTACAGTGGGAAGCCGTCTTTACTTTCAAGGACACAGGTACTCGTTAAGTTTTAATTCAGCGTATCTCATCACAGAAAGCTTAGAAATTGCCTTTCGAATTTTCTCTCCCATTACCTAGATTTCGACATTTATATAAAGACAAAATAATTCGAGGCTTATTTGAGCTAGGTATATTTCGTCTATAAACATCAAACTGACGTCATATTTTAACTTAGCTGCCCGTCGAATCGATTTTGTGGACGACAACATCTGAGAATAACTTAATTGTATTTTTTACTTACTGATGTAATACAATTTGATTCCTGTATTTGCGTTTGATTTAGGATCCAATCCCCTAAGTTTGATAGCAGATATGCTGAATTTCTTTTGAAACTTCTGTCTTCTTATTCATCATTGCTCCAAAGATTCAAAAACCATAGTGAAATGTTGATTGTGTGATTTCGGGATGCAATTGAAAATTTGAATCTTGTCACTGTAATTTGAAATGACGTGCTTTCCATTAACAAAAGCTGACATGAATGGATAATCGGCCAGTATTTTTGCATGTAGACGCAATGAGCTTATTTCTGTATGGCATGAAAAACAGGGGGCTGCTGAATTTGACAGACAGATTGCGGATGAAGCCGACAGAAGCGAAACGGAAACAGGAAACGTCGCAGATTGTTTTTTAATTATTTGTTCTTGTTTAACCTATGCTGTTAAAAAAATGACCTAGCAACGAATTCGTAAGTCAGCTGCTCCACACTGAAATGAAGTTAATATGACTACTAAATTTAACAGTTTTGTTACCATAATGACAAATACTCTGACGGTGATTCAGGGCTTCATTACAGTAAGAGAATACAGTATGTGGGACTTTAGTAGTACCGTACTCTTAATGTCAATTTAAGGTGGGGAAAGAATTGCTTACTGAAGACTTGAAATGTAAATATCTTGGCATTACATTTGATAACAAGCTTAACTGGGCAGGACACATTGGACAGGTGGTAGGAAAAGGTTTCAAAACTCTGCACTTGTTGGAAAGAGTGATGAGAGGATGCACGAGAGAAGTAAAGGAATTGGGTTACAAAACTTTGGTAAGACCATTGCTCGAATATGGTAGTGTAGTATACAGGAGTTGGAGAAGGTGCAAAGAAGGGCTGCTAGATTTGTTTCTGGAAATTATCGCAGAATGCAATCAGTGACAGATATGATAAAGGAGCTGGAATGGGATTCATTGCAAGACAGGAGGAGGATGAGGAGGGTCATGGGAGTGTACAGGGCGTATACTGGCGATGAGGCATGGAAAGATATTGCAGTAGGTATGAAAAGTAGTTCATGGAAGGGAAAAGATGACCATGACCACAAACTGGCACTCGATTTCAGGCACAAGGGTGTGGGAAGATTTTCTTTTTAGGTAAGGGTGTCAGGGATTGGAATGAGTTACCAAGGGGAATGATGAATAACCTACCGAAAACGTTAAAAGAATTTAAAGTTAAAATTTGTAGAGGGCAAATGTAGGTGAGTGTAGGATAGGGGGAAGTTGGGTGTGTAGGGAAATTTCCACCGGAGCGTGTGCTCCATTGCAATTAAATTAAATTAAATTAAAGTATGCCAAGTACAACTTTCGACAGTTTCCTTCGTTCATATAGGTACAACACATTCCCCCAGAGCATTCAATTTATGCAACATGATTTCCTGATTATCACCAAAACTAATTTAGTTGTTAATCATGAAAAATTTAACCACAGAAATATGTTTGTCAGGTTTCAACGTGATAATTTTTCGGTTTCGTGAAACAGAATAATCAAGCAGACTTAACTGACCAGTTGAATGCTGACCAGTTGAATGCTGCCAAGTAACGTTATAAAAGATGCCATTTTCTCTGTTTTTTGCCATCATCACTATCGGCAAAATAAACTTCATGAAAAGCCATTCCTTTACAACAGACAGTATTAAACCGTGGATACAAATATTGAATTAATACAATCTTTTTCTAGCCTTATAGCTAGAAAAAGTTTTGTGATGAGAAATAATTTTCTGGACAGCATCGTTGAAATTGCAAGCGGTTTTTCCTTTTTTTTTTTTTTTTTTTTAAATAAAAGTCATATTCCGCGTCAGCTTTCAGATAACTAATCCTGAGTTATGGTAACCAAAAGTTTTTGTGTTCATAGTTACAGTAGGTTATTGTTTTCAAAAGCCGCTTGAAACGAAACAAATGATGTATTGACGGAATATTGGAAAGTTGGAAAAATATTCATGTCATCTAAAATCACTGTATCTATTACTTCTCATCTTTTGGGTGTTTTACATCATTCGGCATGCTTCCTGTATTATGGACATCTTTCCAAACTGTCTCGTGAGCATATCTTGCGTAGTCCTTGTCCCCAAGTTATCTTTTGTCTGTCCCACCATCCAGTATGATTCCATGTTATGTTTGGCCCACTTGGTTTATCCAATCGTCTTATTTTATGGTTTATGTTTATTAATATTGTTCCACAGATCCCTGCTGAGGACGGACCTCTGGAATGTGGAACATGTCACGGTTAATATTTATATGCAATAAGAATAATGATCAAGTTCAGAAAAAAAAATTATTTTCAAAACTGAATTTAAAAAAAAAAACTTATTAAATACAAATAAATCTTTTATACAAACTCTTGAATGGCGTAGAAGCAATTTCCAATAAGCTAATAGCCCTTTATTTGTTTGTAAATACATCTTTATTATCTAGAAACTGATTTTCTTCTAGGAAGTTTATTAAACAGATGTGTCTTAGCAGAATAATTAACTCCTCTTCGTACTAATCGCAATGACTTTTGTGTTTTGTACAAGTTATTCTTGTTTCTTGTATTGAAATTGTATACCTTTCAATTATACTGAGAAGTCATTGTAAGAATATTGAGCTTTTTTAAAAAGTTGTCAGCAAGAAGTTCTTGGTTTTACCCTACACAGCATCCTAATAGCTCTTTTCTGTGTTATGAAAACCTTTTATTTTGTTAAGAGTTTCCCCAAAATAATTATGCCATACGACATAATTGAATCAAAATAAGAGGAACACACCTGTTTCATTAATTTACATTACCATACTTTTCTGACATCGTCTGTTTTTCTCTTCTATTAATAACGTCTTCCTTCCACTTTATGCTCTCTTGTATGATTTTGCTTTGTATACGATTCATCTTTGACATTCTACAGCTTTCTCTAAATACATTCATTTTTAAGCTTGATGTTCAATAATTACGAGTTGTAAATTTCAATTCTTTCAACAATTGTATATAATAATTTTTTCTTGATATTTCTTATTATATTCAACTATCCCAAGATACTGTTTAATCGTCTTAAGGCATTCTATCCCACATTAATTTGGTATTCTGCATATTTTACAGCTGCATTTTTTAAAGAAAACAGATAATAGGTATTTTAATTCCTTAAAACAGTGGTCGGTAACGCGCATGCGGCCCGTGTCCGTCTTATAAAAGTCATATCGAAAGCCCATGTTATAAAATAATAAAATATAAGTGCATAAAAGAGTGAACGCGATCTAACAGCGCAGCGAATGAACTACGCGAACAGAACAGTTCCCTCACTCTCTTCTATGATTGAAACAATAGGTCAGCCTTAACAATAATCTTCTTTCGCTCGCCCGCCGTCCGTCCGCGCTGGCTGTGTCATTGAGTGAAACAAGTTCTTTCATGTATGCACGATGCCGCCGCGGCCTTAGTAGCTACGATTTAGTTATTGTTCTGTAACCTACGAGTACCTACTATTTTGTTTACAGATCGGTAAGTGTGAGATATTGAAAGTTGATACAATTACATAGCGAAATTAAATGACATGTTTTCAACACGGCTTTTATTCTTACAGCGTGTATTTGTCATAAGTTTTACCCGATGGCTACAAAAAAGAGGAAGTTAATTGAAGAAAATAGTGTGTTTAACGATGCATGGACAGATTTATGTTTTTTTATTAATTGCAATGGAAAGCCGCTATGCTTAATATGCAAAAAAAAAACCTTGCTATACAAAAAGAATATAACGTCAAACGTCACTATGATACAAAGCATAAAACAAAATTTGTGTGTCTAGTTGGTGATTCCAGGGTAAGCAAAATCAACTCACTCAAATCTTCATTCAAGATCCAACAAAGTGTTTTTAAGTTGCAAATTCAAAGTAACGAGTCAAATATACGTGCGAGTTTAAGGGTGGCGGAAATACTTGTCAAGTCTTGTTGCCTGTTTACCGACAGCGAATTAATTAAACAATGTGCCTTAGCTATGGCTGAAGAGGTATGCCCAAATGAAAAAAAAAAGAAATTTGAAAATATAAGCTTATCTGCCAGAACTTGTACCCGGCGCACTGAAGATTTGGGGGCTAATTTATGCGAAAAACTTCGGGAAAAAGCACAACAATTTGAATGGCTCTCCTTAGCTACTGAAGAAAGTAGGACGTACCAAACCAGCTTGAAACAGGAGGTGGATAAATAATTTTAAAAAGTCATCAAGTACTATACCACAAACTTAATTCCACCACACGTTTATTGCAATAGCTTAGAACATCGAACCGGGTGGCCACCACCACGTTTTGAATATTAAGGCTAATCGAAACTTCGTCAACCGTAGATTGCAGAATTCAAGATAAAAGGAAATTGACAATCTTGTCAGCTTTACGCCAAGTTACTTTTAATGTCACAATTAATGTTCTTCTGCATTCCTCCACTGTTCAACTTTATATAAGACACGCATTGTCCCGGCTGAACACATTCAGTTCTCTTCATAATGCTTAATACACCGCCCAGCCTCTAATATTTGTTCGTGCAATTGATAAGTACTTCAACGTGTGTGAGGAACTTTTACAGTTATG
Source organism: Vandiemenella viatica (assembly GCA_031002005.1). Lineage (NCBI taxonomy): Eukaryota > Metazoa > Arthropoda > Insecta > Orthoptera > Morabidae > Vandiemenella > Vandiemenella viatica. The sequence goes on from JARYHS010008655.1 coordinate 18,703, forward strand.
TAGTTTGAAGGGAACGACTACGAGGGAAGATTTGTTTTGTCACTTAGAACAGGCAATGACGTCAATGCAATTAGCGTGGGAAAAATTGGTGAGTCTAACAACTGACGGAGGTAGAAACATGAGTGGGCAAAACAAGGGCCTAGTGGGTAGATTTAAAACAAAATTAGCAGAGATAGGATGTGAAATCCCGTTATTTTTTCATTGCATTATCCACCAAGAAGCGTTATGTTCCAAAGTCGTTTCATGGAGAAAAGTAATGGACATCGTGATATCCACTGTAAATTATATCGAAATAATGGGTTGACACATCCGAAATGGAAGCAGATCACCAAGATGTCCTTTATTATTCAGAAGTAAGATGGTTAAGTAGAGGTGCAGTACTGAAAAGATTTTTCGATCTCAGAAAAGAAATCAACCCTCAATGGTTAATAGATCTTGGATTTTTGACAGATTTAACTCATGAATTAAATACGCTGAATGTCAAGCTTCAAGGGAAAAACAAACTAATATCTGATATGCATACAGACGTAAAGGCGTTCCAAACTAAAAGCCGGCTCTTCATAAAACAGATTGATGAAAAAAAGTTAGATCACTTCCCGAATTGTCTAAAGGCTGTCGAGGAAGTTAGCATTGATTTTAATTGGGATAGTGAGAAAATCAAAGACATTTTAATGGAATTACAAGGTCAATTTAGTGACAAGTTTGGAGATTTCGGGAAGGTTTCGAACAAACTGAAGATTTTTACTAACACTTTTTCATGCGATGTTGAGGATGTTCCCAGTAATTTACAAATGACAGTGATTGAACTTCAGTCCAATTAGAGTCTAAAATACGCCTTTTACGAGATGAATGATTTGGTCAAATTTTATGGTAGCTTGCCGTTTGATTTTGTCGAATAGAAAAAGTTTGCTCAGCAGTTTAATTTCAATTTTTGGAAGCACTTATTTATACGAGCAAACTTTTTCAATCGTCAGTTATCGAAAAAATAAATACGCTTCTCGTCTCACAGATGAGCATTTGAGTGATATATTACGTATTTCAACTTGTAATATGAAAGCTGGCATACAAAAAATAGTCAGTCAAATACAACCTCAAACGTCACACTGAATTTAGTATGTAAGATCAATTTTGTAACTTTTCTTCATTTGTATCCTCATTTGTATTAATAAAATTGAGTTTTCGCATTTTTACTCTGTATGTGCGGCCTCGCCTTTACTTTGTTTTGCCACCTTGTGGCCCTTGCCTGCTAAAAACCGCTGCCTTAAAACGTCATGCATTCGCATAGACAATTCTTCCCCCTCAGTACCCACAGCAAGATACTGCACACATCATAAAGATTCCGAATCACAAAGCACAGATTCATACGAATATCCCTTATATAAAAATAATTCCATAATATGGAGAATAATACAGTTTTGTTTTTGGTGATTGCCTGGCTCTAGTAAATCAATTCAAAAATTAAATTTTAATTTGTGATCTTACAGTTTAGTTGTATTTAAATGTTACGATCCCACACTGTCCGGTGTTGAATCACTTTCTCTAGGTTAGTATTTGGATAATTCCTTTATTTGAAAAAAAAAAAAAAAAAAAAAAAAAAAAAACATATTAAGTCTTACATATATATTTCAACAATACCTTTACTATCTAATTGATAGAAATAAAAGGAAAGTACATTTTAGTTAAGCCACAAGCTGCAGGGTTTAGCATTAAAGTCTGCACTCTTGTTCCAGGCAATATCCAAGAGTACAGGTTGTTGCGGTCCGCTTGTTTCGAATGCAAAGGCTGGGCCTAGGTCCCACACCAATCTCCTACGGAGGGCCGTGCTACTTTTCTAATGCACTGTCCACACCACTGCACCTCAAAGACGAAGCCCGGTGCATTATTCATCATTTCGCCGGCCTGCCCCGAGTAATGACTGCTTAGAAAGCTGCGCTTTTTTCCCTTCCTTTTTGTGGCTGTATCCACTGTAAAAGAGGACACAGTAAGTTTCATACCTTATTTATTTGTTTACTGTTATTTTGCTTCAGTAATATTTAACACTTTGCCATTTCATACGCTGCCCATCTTGTGTAATTTACAAAGTAAATATTTTCAAAATAAACAAGAAGATTCTTGTAAAAAACGTTCTCAGGCCTCCCTCTGGATACTTACTAACATTAAACAAACAAAAAGCTGTTATATATTCATAAAATAATGATTCCATTAGTAAACGGTGTGAAATCTTTACATCATTCTCCATTACTTAGCATGATGATACTTGTGATAAAATTGTTTTAGCCTAAGCAAATAAAATTTGCTTTTTTTTTCTTCTTCTGGCTTTAAGACTCGTCAACGTCGAGATCTTCAGAGGTGGGAAAGGACTATGGGAAAGGAATGGGAAGAAATCTTTCCATGACCTTTTGAAAGAACCATCCCGGAATTTGTCTGGAGTGATTTGGGGAAACCATGAAAATTTTCTTGTCCTTAAATACTTGTTTATGGACGCAGCTAATCCTGCTGATGATGCAACGCTTCAGTTCTTCTCTTTGTACTTACTGTAGTATTATGCTCATCGTCCCCGAATTTTCCTTCACTTAGTAGCATTTACAGATTGCTACGTCGAACATTCTTATTTATTTAGCTTATGGTCATTGCACAAAAATAATACAATTTAACAATAAATTATAATTAAAATTCAAAATTAACATGGTGTGGCCAATCTAGAGCTTGATTTTATATATTAATAAAATCTATCGGTGATTCCCTGAAGGCTCGAAGTGGGCAATCAAATGTCACGTGACGGAGGGTTTGTTTTTTCCTCACCACAGTCGCATCTCGGTGAATCTCTCATTCCACATGTGTACAAAGATGAAGCAGATCTGCCATGACCAGACCTAACTCTGTTAAGAGCTGCCCAGGTCTTGCGAGGAAGGTCGAGTCCCTTTAGTGCCTGTTGACTGTCAAACAGGGAGTGCCATTCTGATGGGGCTGAGGCTATCCACTCCAATTTCCAAGCCTTCTCGTGGTACACCCTGGGCAACGTGCTTGCACCGCTAAATAGTCTACACAGTCGGCCTGCCAGACAATCCTGTAGGATCTCCTGGCAACCAGAGCACAGTAATCCTAACGGTTCTTATCAGAACCAAAAGTTAAGAACCCTTGGACCTTCACTAAGGGTTTGCCAACTTAACACGGAAGGAATAAGCCGATCAAAAAGCGATTGCCTTTCAAATATATTACTTGAAAATTCTTATCACCTGCAAAGACACATGAAAGTCAAGTTCGTGATGTGGAAATTGGGTAATAAAACTAAAACATATCTATGAATTCCAAAATACAATAGGCCTAAAGATAAAAATTTGGTTTGATAGTAATGGACAATAACTTTCGGGAAAATACAATGATTATTATAAAAGCATCATGTTTATCATCATAAGAAACAATAGAAAGTACGTTGTTAACTGCATAATCTTATTTTTTGTCGTTTACTCAATGAAGTGCAACTAAAATCAACTTTGTTTTGGCACACGTGTTTCCATTTTTATTGAATCCATCTTTGGTCCCAGTTTGCAATATTGCTAATACTTTCCAGTCACCAAGTGTTCCATATCATCTTTCTGTTTCCCTGCTGGAAAAATTGGCACTGAAGATCAGTGAATAAATCGAAAGGCAAGAAGCAAACCAAAATTTATATTAGTTGCAGTTCACGGAGTACAACAAAACCACTCTGATGACAAAAATTCTTCTCGGGTGTTCTGCCGGAACAGTTCTTCCATGTGTGACGTTTCAACAATAGACTCTGTTGTCTTCATAAGGCGAAAAGTTGACACTGCAACAGCAAGACACCGAATGTTGTAGTGTCAACTTGAACCTTTTCGCCTGAGGAAGACAACAGAGTCTGTTGTCGAAACGTCGCACTTGGAAGAACTGATCCGGCAGAACACTCGAGAAGAATTTTTGTCATCTGTACGCCGGGAAAGACTCAGTTCTTACAGTCACTCTGCTGTCGGGACTGGCTGCCAATGAGATTGTGACCACTGTTAAGGTAAAACTTTGCTTTGTGTACTTTTTTAAAAGAAAGGAATATTACGGCGATACACCTGTGGGAGATAGCTATCATTGAATACTCGGCTTAATGCTCTGAATGTGGTAGCTCTCTTTAGCGTTCTCGCCTCGCATTCAGGAGGACGGCGGTTCGAATCCCCGTCCGGGCATCCAGATTTGGGTTTTCCATGGTTTCCCAAATCACTCCAGGCAAATGCCGGGATGCTTCCTTCAAAAGGCCATGGCCGAATTCCTTCCCATTCCTTGCCCCCCCCCCCCAATCCTTTCCCGTCTCTAAAGACCTCACTGTTGAGAGACGTAAAGCAGTTAAAAAAAAAAAAGGTAGCTCTATACGGTAAAACTGAAATCATTCTTATGTTACTACACGTCACTATATCTTATCAGTGCGTCAGGTTTCGTATTGCATGTTTTTTTTTGTTTTTTTTGTGAAGTAGCCTACGGTTTTAAAGAACCTTGTAACACTATCACTAACCCTCCAATCAGTTTGTTATTATTTTTAATACTGAATTATCTAACATTCATTAGATTTCAAATATCCTGAATGATTTTATTAATATTTGTGACTAGATTTTGTAATACTGGTGGATTTCCACAGTCTGTGGCTTGTTTAGTAACCGGGGTAGCATAGTTTTGTTATATTAGCTGTGTAACAATCTTTGACGTTGGGCAGCATAGCTGTGTGGCAGTGATTGTTGGTTGGGCGCCTGCATTGTACGAAGGCAGTAGGTGTGTCGTAACGCTTGGAGGTGGTTGTGCGCCTCTTCGTACACAAACTAAAACATCTTGTGTCAATGTAACATACGTGTCTTAGAAGTTGTAGCATGAACACTATTAATTAAATAGAATAATATTTCTACAAGAACAGTGAGGTTTTTCATTTCCAGACTATGTCAAAATACCTCTCAGTCTGTTTATCCGAGTTAACGGCTTCATGTGTTAAAAGAGGATAATTTAGGCCGGTTTGCTCTAGACAACACGCCGTCGTCCACTGTCAGGATAGATAACACACTAGGGAAAGCTCATTACCTGCTGCATGAAGGAGCAATAACCGTAATGAGTGATCGACTGATTTTAACTTAACCTCCATATCTTTGATAAAGAACTATGTTCATTTCCTTTTTTTTTTTTTTTTTTTTTTTTTTTTTTTTTTTTTTTTTTTTTTTTTTTTTAGAACGGATTTTCCTACTGTGAAGTCAGAAGCATAAGTATCATGTCACCATTAATTTAAAAAATATGGTATACCGATATTCATCAGACCAGAAAAATCTACAACGACATGTTCTTTCATACTGAATATTTTTTTATTTCTCGGGAAGGGACTAGGGCAAGGAACTGGAAGGAATTCGGCCATGGCCTTTTGAAGGAACCATCCTGTATCCGTCTGGAGTGATTTGGGAAAACCATGGAAAACCAAAATCTGGATGGCCGGACGGGGATTTGAACCCGCATCTTCCTGAATGTGCATGCTGAATAAGCATAAATTTACAAATCTAGCTTTGTTTATAACACAGATTTGTGTCTACAAAGTAGTTTTACAAGGAACATGAGATGCTGTAGTGTATGACACTTACAGTACTGTATTTCATCATAGTTAATGTAAATATCTTGTGTTTATTTTCTTCTTTGACATGCTTGATAATTAGATACATATTATGGAGGTTTTCCACAAGATGTTTGTCTGTTGATAGTATCTGATAATGTTTTACTGTTCTTTTGCATCACGCAGTTAAGACTAGCCAACCACTAAAATAGCCCAAAGGCAGGATGAAGGCACTAACTTCTGTGAACACGGACTGAGGAAGACTTAGAGGCCGGTGGGTAAACTTTTATAAACGTATTTGGAGTAGCTGGGTGCTTGTTACGGACCACGTTTCTTGGGAGAAGTTCGAAACCGGAACCAGAGAAACTAGAACCATTTCAAGTGACAAAGAACCAAATGATGTTCCCTTAGAGTTTGAATCGTTAGGACTTCTTTCACTCCAAAAAAAATAAAGTAATTTCTGTCCATCATTATACGAATCAAATAAAAAGAAGTAGCTTTGCAGATGTAAATAAATTTCCAACACGTGTTATTTCCTAGGAAGAAAATATTATTTTCGAAATCTTCATCAATATCCGTCTCACTGGAAGAGAAGATAAGAAGAGTAACTAACTCAAATTATCATGTATCGGATATCAAGATCTGCATATCGTTCAATACTATTATATTTGCTTTATTTATTTGTGCATTATTGAAATAAATAATCATGTGAAACTAAAACAAAATTAGCTTTCGTTTTCCATTAGAAATACAGAAGCTTCACATCTATTTAAAACGATTTTTTTTTACTTTACATTAGTTGTTCACATTATTCCTTAGTATCTTGTTAATAATTTAACTAATACCGAGCTATAACAAAAATACTTTGGCTTCCTTTGAAGTGAGTGCAGTGCTAGAGTATATTTTGTCATTGATGAAACGTTAAATGACATCATTATTGCCATAAGTCCCTGTATATTTTAAGCAAACAACTAGCTTTTTTATTTTTATTTATTAATAGTTCCAGCATAAATCGAATTTATTTAATGCCATTTAATAAACCCCAAAACATTTTGTTTATCGTGCACATTCAACTGACAAAGCAATGATAAATTCATGTTTAACGGATAAAATAGTTTTTCACAGGATGCTACACTATTTTATATATAGCATGGAATAAAAATCACGACTTACATTAGAAAATAATTTCTACTGAACCATTAAAAGATTTAAATCCAACAAAAATAACCGTCTGGAATGTTATATTATTAATATCTGTGATTTTCTGAATGTAGGTGTGTAAGCCTTATTTGAATCATTTCTAACAATTTCAACGCTTAACTGTTCGGAGTAAAAACTTAATTGGGACAGATTGTGATGCAACATGTAAATCAGCTAAAAATGTAGGGATGGCTAAGTGCCAACTTGAACCAAAACCTGAATATTTTCTAAAGTTGATAAGTTCCGTAAGGGATTTTGCTGTGTTAGTGATGACACACCATTATCGTCTGTATACTCAGAAAAATACAGTAACTTAATTATACGATTTGATGCTCTCTTATAGGAAAAATGAAATCCGTTATTTTGTTTTGAGGTAAGTTATTGGATTCCGTACCAATTACGAGATTGTGATCTAATTGTGAAAGGCGAAATGTGGCTGGTGCGAGTCTTAATGGTAACCTTGTTAGGCGGAACTCGGTTCTCAGGGGGTGTGAAATAGCATTAAGATGGCGACCCTTAATGAGGAGGCGGAATTCAGTTGTGTCAGAGAAACATTCGTCTGATATTAAAGCCCCAGGGAAATATCTGAATCACAGACTGTGCCCTGGCTGAAGTAGCGGTGTAGAATTTACTGAAAGTTACCTTAGTGCAATTTCTTTATACCTTTCACTTTACAATGTACTTTTAGTTATAAGAATGTTGAATTACTTAATGTGTTTTGAAAGAAATGTACTTTCCTTTCCGATATCGATGTTGTGAATACGTCATGTGTACTAATATTATAAATGCGAAAGTAACTCTGCCTGTTTGTTATGTTTTCAGGGCTAAACGGCTAATCCGATATTGATGAAATTTGACAACGAGACACTATTTGTCTTTAGGTAGGTCATAGTATACTTTTTTCTGTATGGATAATATATTTTGTCATGTAATTTTGAAAACTAGCTGAACGGTGATAGATAGGCGCATAACACGTGTAAATCTCTGTTATGCTCTGCAGAAGAGCTGTGTAGAGGCTCAGTGATTAAGACGATTGTTTTTTTATGTTCTGGGTCGGGTGCTGCGTTCAAATCCCGGTGGGAGCAGGAATTTTTTTAGAGCTGTTTTTGGTCATATGAGCGTTACATTGTACGGATTCCACGACAGAGGTGAAATCTGTGGCAAATAGAAACACTGTCAGGTAGGCGGCTGAACAGTCCTTCGGGACTATACACGTTTAATTGCGAAAGCTACTCTCTCTGTCTATCTGCTATGTTTTTTTATGACTAAACCGCTATACTCACATTGATGAAATTTAACAAAGAAAATCTGGCCTCACATTCGGGAGGGCGTAGGTCATGGAATCCAGATTTGGGTTTTCCATGGTTTCCCCAAATCGCTCAAGGTGAATGCCGGGATGCTTCCTTCAAGAGACCATGGTCGAATTCCTTCCCGTTCCTTGTCCCCCATCATTTCCAGCCTCTAATGACCTCGACGTCGGCGAGGCGTAAAGTCATAATAAAAAAAGTAAATAATTTATTTTATTACATAGGATCCAGTATACATTTTTCGGGAAAAGTAACATTATTGTCAGTAAATTTTGAGAACTAACTGAATTGTGCCAAGCAGACGCATAGCGTGTGTAACAGTAATGTCACATCGGTCGCTCCAGCTGTGTTTCTCTAGCAGTCTGTTAGTGTAAGATCTGTTCATAAATTTCGTTTACAGACAAAACATATTATATGGCATGGATGTTGATTTCCGCTACACCAGAATATTATTTTGTGCCTACCTAAAAGTTTATGGCATCGGCATATTTTCTCTTCTTTTTTGACATGCCTCGCAGAGCACGAGCAGCTAAAGCTATTAGAAACTAAGAATCCGACCTCATGTTGAAGAAAAAAAACAAGGACAACCTAAAAGATGCCCACAGTAAACCTCCCTCCCACTTTAGTGTTTTGCTGTTTTTTTAAACGTGTTAAAAATTGATTCTCTTCATGAGACATGTTCGATGGCATAATGATATTGTGAAGGCTTCTGCGTCAGATTATCACGGCTCCGTATTTTTTGGGATACGTTTTACATAACTTATATCTTTCTATATCCAATTCTAGCAATGAAATTCTAAGTCAATGTGTACGAAGTCGCGAGTAACAGCTGGTTGTTTATAAAATAGCATGTTATCGATTAAGAAGTCAAACATTCTAAATAAACCCTTTATTTAATATCTTCCAGAAGGAATATAATCCACCTTATCAACCGTGGAAAGAATCACTGTATTCGGCTCTTGAAACAGTATTATCTGATTCGAGCCCGGTGACGGAATTTTCATGACTCAATGTCTGGTGAGCGAAGTGAGGTATGTGGTGGTATACGATTCCTAATCAACATGTTGTGTACAAGAACCTGAGTGAAATCCCAAAACTTCTCAGCAGTGTGTATGGAGTGAGGGCATACGAAACTGTTGACGGTGATTCGTTTGTTGGATGGTGTATTGGTAGAATAGGCTTGAGAGGGCAGGCACCAAGTTTCACGATTGTCTTCCTTTAATCTCTTACCCTCAACAGAAACAACACACTACACTTAACAAACACACCGTCACAATTATCCGCTCATGGAGTATAACATCTACACACTTTTACACTGGTGTAAAGGGGGAAGGCAAACGGTAAAACACACTATTCACATTTTCCTGGGACTTTGCTACGGAGGGTATTACCCACCACCGGGTCTGGCACGCACATATTAAAGAGCACATGCAACTGTCGCTTATTACATCTTTATTGACAAAACAAATGTAACCCAATTTTTAACACCCTTGCATTACTTTTAATATTTTATTCACCTCTTTTACACCCCTCAAAGACAAATCTTTTACATTTTTAGTATGTCCAAAAAAGAAGAAATTAGGGCTTTGTGATTTGATATTTTAATTACATCTGCGCTTTCTAGTATTGCGTATATTTCCTCAAAGGAAACCTTTAACAATCCAAAAACGGGTCTCTTTAGCTATTTGATTCTTTGTTTTACTATTACTTCGTACTAAGTCAGTTGCCTAAATCAAACACAAATGAAAACTTAATGTGACATATGTGTGAAATTTATCAAATCAAAACGAATACCGGGAGGACGCCAGTTCGAATCCCCGTCCGGGCATCCAGATTTGTGTTTTACATTGTTTCCCCAAATCACTCCAGGCGAATGCAGGGATGCTTCCTTTAAAAGGTCATGACCGAATTCCTTCCCGTTCGTTGTCCCCACTCCCATCCGCCTCTAATGACCTCGCCGTCGACGAGGCATAAAGCCATAAATAATTAAAAAAGAAGGCAAAATATCTTGTCTGTTTGTAAGGAAATAAACTATTTTTAACTTTTACAGCGGCCCATTCCACTAATTTCATCAATAAATATAACAATGAAAAAAGGGAAATCCGTTTAAATTACCACTGATATATCGCGGTAGTAGTTACCAAAGAATATAAATTAAGCTAGAGCATCAAAACAGTTAGTAAACCATCTCGTAAATGTGTTGTTTTGATAACAACGCGGAGGCCTGGTTTTGACGGCTTGCCAATAATTATTAAAATTCTCTACTGATCTAATATCAGATTGTAATAATCAATCTGTTAATCAGGAATTTAAAATAATAAATGACTGCAAAAAACAAATTTTGCGAATGCAAAAAAAAAAAAAAAAAACCTTTGATATTGTTCCTTCCTGATGTATTTTGTCAACGACCAAGGTTAATAACGAGCATCTATCCTCAGGAAGGGAACTAGGTGTAACAATCTATCTGAGAATTGTGTAATCAATGGGCTGATGTGGTTTTTTTTGTGTGTGTTTGAAAGATTTATTTTTAATTACGAGATGCCATATGATTCCGGAAAATTTTAAAGCATTATTACAGTCTTAGGGTGGCGTTATTTTTATTCGGACGTGTTTTTTCAGAGTGTTGGTCGTTATCTATAGTTTCCGTTGGGTTACGACCTTTTTATCCACTACCTTCAATTTAATCATAGTTATTTCACAAACAAATAAAACATTTATTTAGCTATGTTTCTATTTATAGTTAAGACACCCTGCCACCATCAAAACCTAACCTATATCTTCGAAAAAATTTCAGTAATTATTACTTCTGCTGTGTTAAGATCAGGTTTGGGCTGTGTTGAGCACTTGTTATAACTTATGCTCAATTAGAACATGAGAAGCAATCAAAACAACAAATAATAATTTCTGGTTGTTTCTTGCTAACGCTTCAGCGGTTAATCAAGAGTGTTTTAATTAGCCATTATTCCTGTGTTTCCGCGATGCGTACACGCTCGAAATTTATACTGGAAATTGCCCATAAATGCATTTTGTGCTCTAATTCACCCTTCCACAACCTAATAACACGTACTGCAAAAGTTCTTTCGCTCTGTGGTGATGTTAAATGAAATGCAAACCATTTAATAACAATTTTAGAAAAAAATGAAACTAGTAGCTCACACTCATTCGCTCACTAAAGAATTCTAAGGAAGCACGAAGCCGGCAGCCTGTAAAACTCTACAATGTCTATTGTTCGAATATATCGATGCTGTTTGTGATCTGGATTAGAAATGATCAAGTGGATACACTTAATAAGTGTCAGTTCAGCTGGACAGATGGACGTTTTGTAAATCAGAAGGTTCTCAGTTCGTTCGATGCAAGTCCTCACACAGTTGCTTCACGTACTTTAATTTTGCGTATCCTACAGAGTTCTTCACATTGATTCTTCCGTCGTTTGATTTTTTACCAACCCCGCGTATCTTAAAATCTGACAAATTCCTTTTCCCGCCAACTATTTCCAGAAAATTCTCATTTCGTAATTTATGCATCCATTTAATTTTCAACTTTCTTCAATAACACTGTTTTCCAATTGATTAATTTTTCTTTGTCATGTACAGCTAAAGTCCAAGCTCCACTTCCATAAAACATTGTTCTATATGAATACTGTTTTATAAAGTTCTTTCTAAGTCTGGAAAAATTCTCTCTCTTTCAGAAGAAGGCCTTTTTGTTTATAGTTTTGTTACGATTATGCATCGAGTGTGATTTTATTTCTTAAGTAACAAAATGTTTTTATTTCTCCTACTACATCTGTTCCTATTTTTGTATTAATTCTGCTATGCCTTTTATCATTTCTAGTGTACATGAATCCATTCATATTACCTTGTTTATGTTAACATCCAGTTTCTCTTACTTTGTTTAGTTCATATTATTCAGTAATTTCTCGAAATAGTCTTATTTCCTAAAAGACAATATGAACAGCAAATTGTTTCTCATACGATCTTTAGGCGTAGTAAAAATTTGTATTCTGTCAAGTTATAAATTAGTGACGATGTATTACACATTTGCCGATCCCGTTTTGCTGATGCTTGTCTCCCGTGGTTGTCTTATGTTAGTACTGTCACGTGATTATTATATTTATTATTAATTATACCTATATCTATATTTAAGACTGACACCTTTAAAATATTAAACATGTCTTCCCATCTGCCACTTTTAGACAAACCCTTATGGGTGAGCGGGTTCGAATCCTCGTCCGGCCATCCAGTTTTTAGTTTTCCATTGGCAATCCAGTGAATTCACATTCCGTTCCTGGTCCAGTCATTGAAATTTAAGTTGCTAGAAGTCACTCCAAGCAAATTCCGGGATAGTTTCTTCATTTATTTCAAATACGAATATCTTTAATTATAAAAAATCATCACTCGGCTCTAATCACCTTGATGTGCGTTAAGATACACCAACTAAAAAAAGTGCACAATCGCTACCTTCACAGGTTACAAGGAATAAAAATACTAATCAGATAAAAGTTTTTCTTAAAAAAAAGTAATGTAAAAATTTATCATCTTTATGTTACACCTGATTAAACCCAGTTAGCAATAAAGTTGAATACAGAAAATAAAGAGTTGCTAGATTATGTTCAATGTTTTGTTCACCAGGAAGCATATATATTTAATATATTTGTCAGCCAATTTTTTTAATGTATTGTTAACACAAATCTTATACCTTAGGTATATTAAAAATCTATCTTAATTAATTTATTTGGGTCTGAGTGTCCTCCAGATGGCCCTTACAACAAAAGAAATCTGAAAACTTTTCCAGTAACGATTTAATCTAAATGAGACAATTATTTTTTTTAGTGCTGTACATAAATTCCACTGATGAACAATGAAGGAAGAAATAAAGTTGTGGTGTTTTCGAACTAATCGGGTGTCACGGGTTTGATTAATCCTTATGGAGATTATGAAACTGTATTTTCAAGTAAATAAGTTTCTCCTTCATTTTTTTTAACTGCTTTACGTCTCTCAACAGCGAGGACTTTAGAGACGGGAAAGGATGGGGGGCAAGGATGGGGGCAAGGAATCGGAAGGAATTCAGCCATGGCCTTTTGAAGGAAGCATCCCGGCATTTGCCTGGAGTGATTTGGGAAACCAAGGAAAACAAAAATCTGGATGCCCGGACGGGGATTCGAACCGCCGTCCTCCCGAATGCGAGGCGATTCTCCTTCATAAGGAAGCGTCCATAAACCACGTAGCTCCATTTTGGCCTCCTGTGTACACCCCCTCCCCAACCTAGCCTGACGTGGCATCCGGCTCTGCACCTCCCACACTCCCATGCGTGGCACGTAGCTTATTTCCATATTGATTTCAGAAGTCATTTTTTACTGTTTTCTCTCATCAGACTATCATAAATTAAATACAGAGCTAATTAAATGGCGGAAGTACATATTCACATGCCGTTGTGTGTTCTGTACCTTATTTTAACTGTGGCAAATAATATGAATGAAAAGCTTCGTGACTTGGCTCGGAACTCCTCACCCCCCCCCCCCCCCCCCCCCCACGTAGCCTAGCGTAGCTTTCTAACCAACCCCTCCTCCCCCTAGACCGAGTCACGTAGTTTATGTACGCTCCCAAATCAGTAAAAACAGCATTGTATGGAATCGTAGGCTTAACGTCCTCTTCCTATGGAGAATTTCGGTTTTAATTCCCTCAATACAGCAATTACGTAGAAACATGTGACACTGCAAACCTCAATTCAATGCCACAGCGACAGTTGTTTGGTACACATTTGTCGTTCTTGTAATTTTCTATGTTTTAAAAACTATTCCATAACCAAAGCTAAAAAATAATCCCTCTCATATTTCGCAAACACTATCCATAGCCGCTTACGATGATGTCTGAAAAGTTTTCGTTATATATTTTATAGTATATCGAAACGAAATTAATATAGTGATTTGTAAGACCTGTATTTGGCTGTAGTGAGTCAAGAACGCCAATTTTTTGTGTTATTTCATATTTTGTAGATAGCTGAGGTAGGAACTTTTTTATTTCACCTTCGTACAAGGCCACACTCAGGACGGTAACAGCGATCGAAGTGTCATCAGTCGCGGCTGCTTAATTCAGTACTGTGGTGCATTAAATCCACTCAGCCGCACTGCTGCCTGGGTAATATAACTGCCCAGAGCTCTGTAGCACACCGCACCAGTAGATGGTTTTGGAATAAGTTGGATGACACTTGGAAGCAGGCGAATCGTTTGCCGCAGAAGGGACACTTCAGATTACGCATGGGGGTGGGTGAGGGTGTGGGGAAGAGGGGAACTTTCTGCAAAATCAGCAGCCAGTCACGAAGAGAAGGGATGCAACGTGATAGAGCGAATGGACAGTGTCATCTATCTTTTTGAGATATTTATTTTAAGTGAGTGGGAATCGAAGCGAGAGAAGCCGTTATGACAATTCACCTGGATGGTAGAAAGGTGTTATTAATACAAATTATTGCTGTTTCAACAATGAAGGTCTGTGAGAATGCATCGCAATTTTTTTCCAAGAAAATTTTCACAGCGTGTAATTTCTTCAACAAATATTGAATCGTGTTACGTGCGAAGAGCTTATGAGAATACTTTTTCAGAAGCAAACCCGACAATTAGGTACACGCAAGCCGCAATGATATTTTTCACATGTTCACTCTGGTTTTGAATAAGAGTTTACGGGCATTCAGGAGATTCGATTTAAGATGCACTGTTCATGAAAGTTGACGAAGTAGTGCGAGATCAACAATAAGTAGGTATGCCACGTGGAATATGCACACTGTCTGTGTCTGAAATTACGAAATAGAGGGCTTGCAGAATGAAACAGACTAAGCGTTTTTAATGCATTGCAGTAAATGTCGTCAGCAGTCCGAAGACATTGTTGCACTTTCTTCTTAAAAGAAAAACGGGGCAAGCTTGCATATTCACATGCTTTTAACAAGAAGCTACGACTAAATTGGTAGAAAAGTAGAAAACCACGAATTTACCTCACCATTTACCATTTCATGTTATTTTTTCGATAGTGGCTGATTTTGCGCCATTGCCAGTGTTAAAGCAAACACACACGACTAAATACATTCCCGTAGATGAGGGAGCGTCCATAGACTACGTGGCTCGGTCTAGGTGGGTGAGGGGTTGGCTGGAAAGCTACGCTGGTTCCGAGCCAGGCCACGTTGCTTTCCATTCATATTATTCGTCACAGTTAAAATCAGAAACAGAACAACGTTTGAATATTTGTTTCCGTCATTTAATTATCTCCGTATGTAATTTACGATAGTCTGACAAGAGAAAACAGTACAAAATCTGGAGCCAAAAGGCAAAAAAAAGCTACGTGCTACGCAAGGGGGGGGGGTCTCTCGTCGGGAGGGGGAGGTTTCGAAGGAGGCCAAAATGGTGCTACGTGGTTTATGGACGCTCCATAACACCTTGTGTGTATACACCTTGATAATGCCTCAAAACCTACAAGTTAGGTAATGATCATATGTTGTGACTAGCGAAGTTAAAACAGCACATTTGGTAAATCGCCTTTCATGGGTATACTAACAGTAACACAAAATAAAATGCTACGTACCAGTAAGGTGGCTTCCATTATTACGTGAGGTAAAATGCGAGGTAGGGGGGGGGGGGGGTCCTGCGTAGTCTCACTAACTCTCGCACCGAGAGTGGTGGGTGAGTGGTTAAGTCTCTGGCCTCGCATTCGGGAGGACGCGGGTTTGAATCCTCGTCTGGGCATCCAGATTTGGTTTTTCCATGGTTTCCCCAAATCACTCCAAGCGAATGTCAGGATGCTTCCTTCAAAAAGGCCATGGCCGAATTCCTTCCCGTTCCTTGTCCCCAGTCCCATCCCGCCTCTAATAACCTTGGCCGTCAACGAGGCGTAAAAAAAAAAAAAAAAAAAAAATTTCCCTCCAAAAATTACGGTTCGTCATTTGTAAACCGGCAAGTACGAGTCGAACCAGGTGCAGTTATGGTGCTTTGCTCTAATGCAGTAAAGTAAATTCGTGTGGTTGTAAGACCCGGTGATAGACTTTCTTATGGGCTGCACAAACCACTTCTATCGTAGCCACGATAATACTACCGGGTACAAGGGACCTACAGTTTAACGTGGAATCCGAACCACGGAATCATTCTGGCGTACCTCACATTACACAGCAAACTGTTTCAGAGGTTAGGGCTGGGTTGAGGGTTCCGAGACAGGGACTGGGGACTTTTCGATCTCCAGTCAGACGTCTTAACCACTGAGCCACCAGACCTCTGTCCTTAATCTAATGACTTTATTAGATTCAGCTGTTGTACGTAGCTTCGTTTGCGTGGACTGTAAAAATACAGACCGCTCTTTTAAGTCAACAGCGTCAAGATCAACAGTCTCCGTGGCTCACTGAACACAAATTGTTATTAGATGAACAGTGTCCACAGCAAAACATAGTGTTATTTTCCCAAATCATGCGATACCTGTCGTACGCTATAATCACAATAAACATTTTGACTGTGAGATGTAACCTGCAATTAGATAATTACTAATTTGAGGACTTCTTGTTCCTATCCAGTGTAAGGCCTGATGGCCTGTTACGGTCTCATTCCATCTTCTTCCTGGTCTTCATACATCTCTCCTGCCCCCGGATGGTATTTGAGATTTTTTTTGTGAGATTTGGTCCATCTTCTTCCTTAGCGCATGGTCTGTCCAAGATGTCCTGTAGGTTTTCACAGTTTGGAGAACTGGTTTGACTTTGAGTTGTTTAAGGATTTCATCAGATCTCTTTCTGTCTCGTAATGTGTGGTCAGCTGTTCTCATGAATCGTAACTCACCCGCCATTAGCCTCCGTTCATCACCTTTGCAGTGTCCATGCCTCGCTGCGATACAGTAGGGGAGGTAATAGGAGGACTCTTATGTTTCAGTTCTTTGCTTTCCGATCTCACAGCGTCCAACATTGATCGAAACCTCGTCGAAATTCGACTAGTACTTTTTGTGTGAATCCCATTCAGTCCGACTTGCAGACAGACACAACATTAAAAATCAGTTGATTCCTTCTGTGTAGCTTATTCACAGTACCCCACACTATTTTTTTCTAAATATTTAAAGTTTACAGTGATTCTCTTTGTTACAGTTTTATTATATGTACCCTATTTTTAAACCTATTGCAAATTGATTCGCTTTATGAGACAGGTTCGATGGTAAAATGGTATGGTGATGGTTGGCCACTCATTTTTTGCCGACTCAGTGTTGTTTAGGACAAATCGTACGTAATTTACAGCTTTCTGTATCCAGTTCTGGCAATGAAATTCTAAGTCCACGCGTACGAAGTAGCGGGTAGTAGCTAGTAATAATGTATAACGGTGTAAGTAGGTACTGCAACTGCAGGAATGAAAATAACAATCAAAGTGGAATAGGCCGTGTTTTGGAGAACGAAAATCGGAGTACTTGAAGCTAAATCATCGGGGAAAATTGAATTTTGCGTCCGTGAGTTGATAATGCATTTCTTTGTACGTACTTCACATTTCCTTGTCGACATTACGAAATTCCAATGCAGAAATGATTATATGAATTGCTCTCGGGTAACTAGCCGAGTTAAAGAAGTGTTATCACACGATACTTCTTTTCCATGTACTGTAACTTGTTTACTTTCCCAGTTCCTTAAAACATACTCATACATTTAATCACGCTGAAATATAAAATTACTTCCCACATACCACCTTGTACACAGGCTCATTTTAAGTCTCGTAAACAATTTGTCTCGGACACTACTGATACAAAACGACTTTTGTTTTTTGTTATGGCTTTACGCCTCGTCGACGTCGAGGTCATTAGAGCCGGGAAAGGACTGGGGCAAGATGATGACAGTGAATGTGATCGCCGGAATATCGTGTGATAACACTTCCTTAACTCTGTTATTTACCCGAAAGCATTTCATAAATTCTCAACGCCGAGAGAAATTTCGTTCTTATGTGTGATTATGGTAATCGTAGGTGATTTTCAATTGTAATAAGGAAATGTATGCCTGCTGTGATTTGAATTTTTCTTTAGATTTAAGCAATTTAAAATAGCTATTGCCACATATAAATAAAAACTCAAGAATTAAAAAAAAAAAAAAATATTTTGAAAAACGAAGCAGAAAATGTGACGAACAATTATATTGAGCCGAATACGAAATGCAAAGAGGTAAAGTTTAACTTATGAGGAAGATACCATGTGAAGAAATTATGTTATATACGTTTAGTATATTAATGTATAATGGTGAGCATCTCAAGGATTATATTGGCTAAACAGTAGGATTCTTATTCACAGACAGGCCTGCAGAGACCTGCTCCAAATCCTTTTGTTAGAAGATACATTCAGCCAATTTCATTCAAATACAAATTAAATGCTGGGATGGACTCTCATCTCATAAATAAGACGCAATTGGAAAAGATTTGGGTTTTCCATGGTTTCCCCAAATCACACCAGGTGAATTCCGGGATGCTTCCTTCAAAAGGCCATGGCCGAATTCCTTCCCATTCCTTGCCCCCCATCCTTTACCGTCTCTAAAGACCTAGTTGTCATAGGAGACGTTAAGCAGTTTAAAAAAAAGAAAAAATGGAAAAAAGTTTCACTGTAACAGAATGACGGTTTTGGGTCATTCCGAACATTGTTATACGTATTTAAAATATAAAAATAATACTGAAATGGATGATCAGAGGGGCTTGTGAACATCTGCCGGACCTCCCAAATAGCCCGTCGCCGAGGAGTCTCGTCATGTAGGCGCGCCAGTGACAGCCAGGGACAATGGAGATGCAGCTACCCTTCCTAACGGAGTTGGTCAAGCATATAATCCATTAGCTCCGGGAATATACCCCACCTGGGTGAACGGACGTTCGACGACCTCCTGTTCCCGAGCGGACGCTCCAGAGGTCATATTTGGCGAATATGTCCGAGTTCGCACGAATCTCCAAAAGACAATGTTGTCCAATCGTCATAGCTGGTAGGAGGAGACAACTAGCGGAGCCAATCAACGGCGGACTATCCTCCGCATTTTGTAATTCCTGTAAATTTTTCTCTATGTTAACCACGAGGGACACAGAGGAAGTACTCGACGACCAGTCTTCAGACTGGAAGGAGTGGATCTTCCGAGGTTGGAGGTCGTCCTGCCCTAGCATCGAACCTAAGATTTCGACACTATCGTCCTGTGGCAGTGAGGTTGCTGATTCAGTACGTTGACTGAAGGACGTGGTGTACTGCCCGCTAAGCCAAGGTGCTATAACATTCCGCCGCCGAGGGAAACATATCGCCTTCACGGTAATCATTCTACGAACAGTGCAGTGTGATAGTTACATGCAGTCATTGGGTACAACCCTGTAACGACCTTGAATGATTAGGAGTTCTCGCTCCAGCAAATATTGAGCTAGTTGGGACAGACTTTCCTACAACAACACTTGGTGGATAATTTAAATTATCCTGAAATCTAACGTAGTTTCATGTTAGTATTATGTTTGATTTATAGTTCCCGATTGTTATGAAGAGAACTTTCAATTAAAACCAAGTGTGAAGCTTTCTTGTTTGCCTATTAATGTTGGGAATTGGCTTCACGATCAATTAAAAATGTGGTAGTGTTTAAATCTTTGTTTGTTTATTAATGTGTTGGTAATTGTAAGACGAGGCTTTGTTTGGTTCCTTTTCTTTTAATAATTGAATGTGTTAAAGTTAATATTAAATAGACCTCACCTATACGCCAGTATGAGTACCCAATAAATTAGCAGCCTAGGGTTTTCTTTGAATGATATTAAAGAGTAGAAAGTTTTCACCCTTTCCTCCCACCCAAGCACCCACTACACTATCAACAGACATTTGAAGACATTCAATTCTTTCTCGTAACGTGTAACCTCTCTTAATGTCCATTCGCTGACAAGACATAAATTATTTCAAAAAATAAAAGTAGCTAGCGTGAAGTCGGTGTATTCGTTAAGGACGCTTTGATTCCGGGTGAGTGGCATGCTACTCCCGCCACCGGGAATAAATCACCGTTCGCTGGCTGTCGTCCGGTATATTGGAATTCCTGCGTCGTTCCTCGCTGCCCCGCTTTGCATCTCGGAGGCGAACTTGATTGATGTCTAGCTCCGAACCCGACGATCCGTTTCTTTATCGATCCCCGCAGGCTTCCATTCAAGTCATCGAGTTCAGCCACCTTAATCGTACCCGGTATACATTCTTCCCGACTTCAACAATGGTGCAACATAGTGACAAGACCAAGGGTTGTCGGTTCGAGTTCCGCTTCGGTGTTTAGTTTTTTAGATCGACTTTGCGTTCTTGATGTAGTAAACATTGGAAACCTAATGAACTCACGTATGTAGACATTACAGGCAATTATTGCTGGCTCAATGGATGGAGAGGGCGCATAACATGTATGTGAACCTCGTCTGGTCTTCTAAATTAAGAATTAAAAAACTTTTTAAAATGTGTCTTCTATTTCGGTATGTAAAAGAACATTCCAACCCTAAAACAACTGTGTGAAGCAACTGTTGAGCTGAACAGTACAAGGTACATTTTGAGGTTTATTGTACACAATCTTTACTAGGAATTCATTATTAACATTTCGGAATACAACTTATTTAAGTAGTTGCATGTTTTTATGAATTTTGTAATTTTCAATCCTCTAGAGACAAGAATATTTAATTTTCTTACCTGGCAATATTGAAATGAACCATTATTTATAACTTAATCTATTACAGAAGAGAGCTACGGTTTGTAATATTTTACAGCGTTCATGGTTTTCGGTAAGTTTTAGTTTACTATAATGTTTTTCAGCTGTAGTCAGATACAACGCCAAAAAATACTACGATAATCCAGTTTATATATATATGGAAGTTAAAATTCCAATTAATTAAGTCTTACCGAGCGTGGTGGGTGAGAGGTTAACGCTCTGGACTCGCATTCGGGAGGACGGCCGTTCGAATCCTCGTCCGGGCATCCAGATTTGGGTTTTCCATGGTTTCCAAAAATCACTCCAGGCGAATGCTGGGATGCTTCCTTTAAAAAGCCCATGGCCAAATTTCTTCCAATTCTCTGCCCCAGTCCTTTCCCGCCTCTAATGATCTCGACGTCGACGAGGTGTAAAGCCATAAAAAAAATTTGTAAATAAATCCGTCGAAAACAACTGGTTTGGTCAATTTTGTTTTTTATTTAATTCCCCAGACGCGTTTCGCCCTTGTGGTGTAGGGCATCTTCAGTGGCTGTAAAGTGTTTTTACATGTGTTGTTACAATAATTATCTACAATATAACTCTTAATAAATATGTATATACACATGTACACACTGTACTCACAGATATAGTGGTATTCCTTTACATGTCGGTCTGGAACAGCACTTCACACGCTTTCACATAACTGTTCATTACAGTTTTCTTTAAACTATTGTTACACTAGTTGTTTTTTCTGTTGCACTTGTTCTTAATGTTAATCTTTTCTGTTTATTTACACATGTGTGTTACACACGGTTTGTTTTGATTCTACCAGATGTTTACAGTAGTGCCAACTTAGTCAACAGAAAACCCAAATCTGGATGCACGGACGGGAATTCGAACCAGAGTTCTTCCGAATGCGAGGCCAGAGCGTTAGCCACTCACCCACCACGCTCGATTTGAAATTTCTTTTTTATGTAAGAATGTTTAAGACTCGCATTTCCGGCAGTCTATGTCAAACCTAGCTCATTTTCTTAGGTTAACTCCCTTAACAGTGTAGTTTTGGCATCCTGAAAATAATACGAGTATATGCCTTCATAGAAGATAAGTGGCTAACATTTATCCTTAGCCAGCAAAAAACTTTATTCAGCTCTTGTAAAAACTTACCACCTTCTTACTATGAGCCATTTAAAGAATGAGAGTTAACTTGAAGTTTGTTCCAAGCTAAGACCACGGTTCACCACTATTAACTCTCTACGAATATCTGCTGTATTCCAAGCTGCCTCTTTTAGCAGATGGATTCTGGTGGGTGAGGGGTAACACTCGAGCACCGAGCGTGGTGGTGTAACGGATAGCGTTCTGGCCTCGCATTCGGGAGGACGGCGGTTCGAATCCCCGTCCGGGCATCTAGATTTGGGTTTTCCATGGTTTCCCCAAATCACTCCAGGTGAATGCCGGGATGCTTCCTTCAAAAGGTCATGGCCGAATTCCTTCCCATTCCTTGCCCCCATCCTTTCCCGTCTCTAAAGACCACGTTGTTAAAAAGGGACGTTAAACTGTTAAAAAAAAAAACAAAAAAAAAAAAAAAAAAACACGCGAGCCTGGCGTCAGGAAGGGCATGCCCTCCTAATGCTCGTCCGGGTATCCAAATTTGACTTCCCGAAAACACGCTAGGTTAATTCTACGATGGTTTCTTCAAAAGGCTATGGTTGAATTCCTTCCCGTTCCGGGGCCCCAAACTCTCCCGTAAAGACTGAAGCTAAAAAACTTCTTTTACCACTATTTCCTGATGCTCGCCTCCAACACCTCCCTCCAAGAATATTCCAGTATCTCGTAACATCCTCACCTCTACAAGAGTCTCCTGCCGTTTTAGCACGCCTGTGCCTATCTGCTGAAAATCTGTGTAGGCCTTCTCATTCTTCGTGTCTTAATCTTTTGCGCTAAACAAATTTAAATTTGTGACTGACTGCAATTCTGCCTTTTGCTCTTATAATTACCCAGTTTATATCTTTTATTTGTAACGTTTTCTGTAGGCTGGACCCAGCGCCTGCCAGTGAGGCCACCAATTCGACAGCACCGTATCACTGGCTGCTTACCACAAAAGTTGGTTAATCGATATTTGCATTACTCTGCTCACTGTAATATCGAATTTCGAAATTAGTATTCATTGAGTGTCGTGTTCTTACCTTTTTACGGTGACTCGTGCCAATTAATCTGCGACCCGACATAATTTTCTTCATTATATGCAACCAGTTTCATTGCTACTGTCCTTTCTTTCTGATACGTGTTAACAAGAGGTATGTGGAGAAGGATCTAATCACTGACATAAGTGCGTAATAAACATAGGAAATCTCATAACTTTGATTATAAAACAGAGATCTAGCTAAAAGACACATATGCAAAATTAAATCTGTTCTGTGAATGCCAGTAATATTATTGGGAAACTTCAACCATGCCACAGAATCAATTAGACTGAGTGTATTGTTTCACAGTGTTGAAAACCTAATCACTGAATCTCTGAAAACGTAACTTTTGCTATGAATACCTCAGTTTGTAACAGCAGAAGTTAAACTCAAGAAGGAGAAACTAGGCATATTTTTCCTTACAACAGGCTCCAGTATTATAGTTTTCCCAATGTGTATGTGACTGAATATCAACATTATATTCAACTAGCCATCTACAGACGATACGGAGTTGACGCAAAAATTAATTAAATCAATTCATGTCGGAGGCAGAAGTTGAACCAGCGACTCCTGTAGTGTGAAGCTGGCGTGATTGCTTTGAATGTGCCATAACCGGCACGTAGAGAA
>JARYHS010008656.1:0-29400 GCA_031002005.1 Vandiemenella viatica
AGTCAATGTGCGCAGTCCGTGGTTCAACTTTTCTATCGCCATCTTTACGTTGGCGACTATTAACAACAATCACGCTCTTAATACACAGACCAGCCAACCTTACATTTTACAGTAGTGCCAACCGCGCCAAATGTTACGTAGATACCTACACTTTACCGAGAAACCTATAATCCTTAACATATACTGATGATCCAAAACTTTATGACTACTGCTCACCACAAGATAGAATTCCGTCTCGAGACGTTGCAGGTACACTCTTTACCATTAAATCTGGCCACCGGCGTCAGATTGTATTACTCTTGTTTTGCTGAATCTGACGACGACGTCATCGCAACAAACAGTAACATTACGCAAACCAGTATTTAAATAATTATCGTTATAGTTTTACGTTAATCAGTTTGAGTAAACTGGTAACACTGAGTCTCTTTATTGCCTCGCTTTACTGGAATCCCCTTAATTACATTTACGATAGGTTTTACCATCTGAATTTTTTTAAAATATTACTGAAATGTAGGGGAAGGCTGCTAAACTACACCACCAAAAAGAATCATCAGTGGAAGGAGCTTAAATCCTCCCTGTTAGCCAGTCTTCCTGTTTTGTTTCATGCATTGATTATGGAAATGAATAATCTGAAATGTACATAGGTTTGAATGAAATATCCAACTGTGAGATTGCCAAGGGGCAGAGCTAGCATTGCGTTACTGTTTGCAGGGACGACGTCGTTGTCAGATTTTGCAAAACTAAGGGAAAGAATCTGATGTGGGCGGCCAGATTTAATGGTAAAGAGTGTACGTCACGAAGTAAGGAAAGTATATAAGGCTTGGCAGTGACGCATGGGGAGTTACTCCAGTGTAAAATGGGGAAATCCACTGACTAAAGTGATTTAGACTAAAGGTCTTTTCTTATGACACGGAAAACCTGCAGACCAATTATTTTGCCCCTTCCGAACTCGCTCACGAGGTCATATTGTGCCGTTTGACGTCGACGAGGCATACTGGAGTTCTTTTTTTATTATTATATTTTTTCCATATAGCATATAACCCAGCACCTAGTATCTAATCTGGGCCCTTGTTTCCATTACTTTACATGCATATATATTTATATCTTATACATGTATCGTATTCATTTTATAATCTATTAATGGAAGATAATTTGACTGAAGTTACCAATCCTCTTTTGCTTTACTGTTATTAAACAGAGTGGGAATCACCACCACTACTACATCACAGCTGCTATTGTTCCTAATATTACTACTTACATTACTATGATGCTACTACTAATACCACTATTACTACTACTACCACCACCAATTATTGCAACCGCACTTCGGTTACACTAACGTTCATTTTTTTCTTGTTGTTCTGGATGCGTTCCAAAGGTAGAGTCCCCTGGAACCGGCAGTGAATTCAGCCGCCCAGGCCATCAGGAGTTGACCTCCTGGAATACCAAGATGGCCTCTCTGGAGCACACTTAAGATCCTATGACTATTGATGTTGCTCATCGTCGTACGATATCATCCGTCAATCCAGTGTTGTGGAAATCAGACTTCTAGCTTCATTGATCCTTCCACTCTCCCGCAAGTTGTAAATGTGTTCTCTTCTTCAGCTATCGGTGGCTTTGATTCCGTTCGGCATTTTTCCTTTCTATAAATTTCTCCTTCCAAAATTTTGAGGCTAGATCAGCTGCCTCGTGCAGCAAATGCCACAAACTTTCATCGCCTAGTGTTTTCAATATTCTCCTCCCTTGCAGCTGAGCTTGTTGGTGTTCTCTCAAACTGGCTGTTATTTCACACTCCCATACCACGTGCTCCGGCGTACTCTCTTCACCACATTCGCACTTTGTTGAGTCCACAATATTTCGATTTCTAAGGAAGCTACTGTATGGCCCATGACCTGTAATGAAGTGTACCAGTCCGGGAGAGGATTGAAGGTACTTCAACTTTAACCTCTCCTCTATAGATGGAAACATATCATATGTCCTTCTACCTGTTTCGCTGTTGTTCCATTCTTGTTGCCATTCTGCCAATAGGAGCTTCCGAATGTGCATCTGCGATGTTGCTTCGCTGCCTACAATTTCTGCTACCTTATCGTGTTTCCCTTTTTTGAGCCTGTATACGACACCCCGTTTCCTTACTTCAACGTCCAATGGCCAGACACCAAAGGCAACGATTAACGAATTTGTTGCCACGGTTAGGTATGCTCCTGTCATCCTTAATAGTATTCCTGGTTGAACACCTCTGACTAGTAGTTTTGGTTTTATTTTCCTCGCAATTCGGATCTGTTCCCTCCGATTTCGGAGCGATTCAGACCAATAGCTCAGGGTGTTACATTTTTCACAAACAGCAGTGTAGTTATCGGTGCTTGTTCCGGAGGATTGTGGGTAGATGTCTACACCGGAGCGGGTGGTCCGGCGGTCCGGCGAGATAGTGGTGACGTCAGCATGGTGGTGAGTGTGCCACGCAGCCGGAAGCGCGTGACGGACCAATCAGGAGCGCTGCTGACGTTGTGGCACGAGGCAGCGTGTGTGGTGCTTGCTGAGTCAACATCTCAGCCACAGAGCTTTCTATCTTCAATATGGACACCGATATGTGGTATGCTCAACTACAGGTTGCACTTTACTATGTTTACACGTAATATCGTCGCTAAAAGTCTTGTTAAAAACGGAATTGCGCCTGACAATCGTTTGGCGATTTCGGAAAAAAAGTAAGGGTCTCAGTTGTCATGTTTCTTTTTCAAAGAAAAAGACCGGCGAAAGTGGCGGGTTATACAACTGCGGCATGGAAAAACTCCATCGACTTTGAATGGAGTTCGTAGTTGTCATTTTGTTAAATCGGATTTTAATTCATCGCTTGACACCTGTGGATGCTTGATTTTCATACTTTGAAGTAAGATTATGATGGAAATCAATTATGTTGTGGTTGCGTTTGGATTACCGAAACATAGTATTGATTTGCTATGGATTGTTTACCTTTTTCTGCTATATTCTATGAGAAAACTAACTTTTAAAAATACTTTAGACCTACTGAAAATCTATTCAACTGAGAAAAAAATTATTAAATAGTTTGGTCAAGGTAATTGCTTTCACGCGATATATATTTTTTTCTTTTTAAATATGTAGGAAATGACAGAAATATGTTGTAGTTAAGATTTTTCTCGGACGTTGAACGATACATAATGTGAACTTCTTTAACTTCCACTAGCATTAGTTTATATCATTAAATTATTAACTAGTTAAACACGAATACTATTAAGATTTTAGTTAGTATTTTACTCATAAATATTATTAAGATGATTTTTTGTTAGTATTGCTCTTGAACCTAAATTATGCCAAATGTTATATAAGTGTTGTATACTGTTAGTTTGTGTAAGGTGTATATTATTTATTATAAACACCTGGTATGATGTAAGAGAGGGCTTGACAGCCCTAATCTTGCCAGGCTAAATAAACCTTTAAATAAAAATAAACAGAATATTACAGGAAAAAGGGGGGGGGAGGGGCGCAGAGAAAGAAAACTGTAGTTAAAACCACAAGACTAATTTTGCTGTCAATCGACTGAAATTTTGTGGACGACTAGCAACATGGACCGTTCTTTCAAACTCAACAAGAGGAATAAAAACAAAACTAATGGCTAATAATACGTATCTTCTTGAAAGATCAAAAATTTATTTTCAGGGTCGGCACGAAACTCGTTAAACCAATATTTCTGGAAGTAACATACAGAAGAACAAGTTCAACTTCAAACATTGTTTGACTGATGTTCAGGAGTTCTTCTCTCCTATATTACCTGTAAATACAACGTAAAACTATTCTAATAACAGTGATTAAAAAACTTTGGCCTAAATTCAGACATTATATAATTTTATAATGGCTTCAAGCAGTTCAGAACGAGGAGTGAATCGCGTGCAAGAGGCCCAAATTAAACGGCAAATTCAAGCTTTAACTGGTTTTGATTGTCTGCATTCTTACCTGTTAATCAGTTATTCCTTAGTATACTTCTACATAATATGTGGTCCGGCTTTAAAAAGTAGTTAATTCAGTCTTTTAACTGTTAAATTATTGTACACAGACTGCATTGTAAACGAAAACAAACGCACAGTGGTCAACCGGATGTTAACAATATCACACTTTGCGTAGTGGCGCTGCAGGTGACGAAAAAATAAACTAATAAGTTACAGAGCTCAATAGCGCTATCACCCGTCAAATTACCACACTGTAACAGCCCTCAAACTTAAAATTAAATGGAATTGTATTTTATGAATCATTTGTAGCAATCTAGAGTTTGGTTGAATATAGTCTGGTAGGTTTGTTTTGCAATTTCCTGTAAATCAATGTATATAGACTTTGTTTTATGAAAAGAAATTGTTTAAAGGCCACTTAATATGTTTAAGAACAGAATTGTGCATGAGAATTGCTTAAATGTTCGTAATTCCAAGTATTAATGCAAGTTACGATGTATAAAGGACAATTTGCTACAGTTTAAAATGATTTCTGTGAGTAATGTTGTATTTCCATTTCTGACCATTTTGTAATGATGGTAAATGATTATGTACTAATTCTGATTGTTTTTAATATGTTTCAATTGTTTAAGTATTGTTAATGTTCGAGAAATGTCTATCGGAATCCTTTTGAAGTGTTCTAGAAATTTCGATGTAGCATATAGAAAGCAAACATCAGATACAGAGAAACTGTTAGTAGTTCGGCAAAGTTTTCACCGATGCAATTTACGACCCCAAGTACTATATTGTCTGTGGACGAAGTGTTGTACGAAATCTCTGGATTGTATGCCAGCAACAGCATCTTTGACGTCGTGATTTCTATGAAAATAAAAACAAATGTTAAATGGACCGTGCAAGCCACACTGGGAGAAACCAGGGACAGATGAGTGGTCGCTGAATAAGCAACAAACGGCAGGACAGCAGACGAAGAGATATAACACCACACAAACTCCGCGGCTAGAACAAAGGCACGGTGCGCTCCGGACCACACAGCCACAGAACATACCAACATACTCTATGATGTACCAGCATGTGTTTGACCCAAGGGGTACACCAGGAACATTTATGGGTAATAACCCCTATCGACCACAACGGTCAGAAGAGTCGGAGAACACAGAAAAAAACATTATAGAGCAACTAGTGGACTTGATCACGAAGATAGTAGAGAGGACTAAAATAGGAGAAGAATTGGGAGCAAACGACATTAGACAATTATTAGAAAGGAGCATGATATCCCAACCTGTTAACAACAATGGAACAAGCAGCTAATAGAATACTACAGTGGAACGCCCGCTCCGTTAGAAGCAATAAAGTAGTCCTACTGGAACTACTCCATAGAGCACATATACAAATAGGTGCTATCTGCGAAACATGGTTAAAACCTGAGACAACCTTTGAACTACCAGGATACCATACAGTAAGAGCAGATAGAAACGACGGCTATGGTGGAGCGGCAATCATAATTCGGAAGGATATAAAATACGAAGAGGTTAAAATAAGAAACCCTAATGCCGGATTAGATGCATGTGCGGTTGTAATAGGCAACGCAGAGTCAAAATTTGCAGTTCTCTCACTATACAGAGCGCCACAGACTGTGTTATCAAAACACATATTAAGTAACATAGTGAGGCAAGTTCCAGCACCGAAATTGGTCTTAGGAGATATAAACGCACATCACCAGTTATGGGGATGCCCGCAGACAGACACAGCTGGACAATGTCTCATGGAAATGATCGATGAAGAAAACTTGATTCTTTTGAATGACGGTGCACCCACTCGAATTGGCTCACCTAATCAACTAAGCTCAGCAGTGGATGTGTCAGTGGCGTCTATAAGCCTAGCACTGGAGGCGAACTGGAAAGTAATACATGAGTCATTGGGTTCGGATCATCTACCAATAATAATATCCTTGCCGACAGCAAAATTAACACCAGCTGTGATCCAATCACCCTACAAATGGAATATAGAAAAAGCAGACTGGGGCGCTTACGACAAGTATGTAAGGGAAAATATTGATTCCTATGAGGAATGTGGCGAGGTTAAAGAAGATTATCGTAAGCTGATAGCAGCAATAGAAAACGCAGCAATGAAATCAATTCCACACAAGAAAGCAACGTATGTACGACACAAGGCACCTAAGGCATGGTGGGACGTGGAGTGCCAGAAAGCAATCTTCTTGCGAAAGGAAGCTTTTAAAAAATACAAAGAAAGACCAACCCTGGAAAATTATCTCTATGTGAAACAGACAGTAGCTAAGGCAAAGAAGATGCTTAAGCAAAAGAAACGGAAAAACTGGGAAAATTACTGCTCAACAGTTAAATAAGGATACACCAATTCAAGAAGTTTGGAATACAATTAAAAGACTAAAACATAAAAAAACGAATGAGAAGTATGGAGAACCCTTGCCCGAAAATCTAGCAGAGGAGATCCTGATAAAAATGGCACCTCCCTCAGTGAACCCGGAACAATTGTGGACGGAGGAAGATACAAACCATGAACTGCTGCATCCATTCAGCGTACAAGAACTTGAAAAAACATTATTGTTTGGCAAAGGTACCGCCCCAGGGCCAGACAACATCCATTATAGAATGATCAGGAGGCTACCGGCGACTGGGAAAAAGCGATTGCTGAATATACTGAACAAGGTATGGGGGGAGGGAATCGACATCCCAACAATGAAGACGGCAAGAATAGTACCAGTGAAAAAAGCGGGGAAAAAAGATAACGAAGCAGAATCATATCGACCGATCACCCTTCTCTCGTGCATATACAAGGTACTTGAAAGGATGATCAAGCACAGATTGGAATGGTGGGTGGAACACCATAACTGGCTGCCAACCACACAGCTTGGCTTCAGGAGAGGAATGGGAACCACAGAAGTCCTAGTAAACCTGACAACGGACATCCAGATATGCTTTGGAAACAATGAATACCTCCTTGCGTTGTTTACAGACTTGACCAGCGCATATGATAATGTATCAATAGCAGTACTACTAAGAAAAATGATAAAGAGGGGAATACCTGCAACCTTCACACAAAGATTGCAATGTCTACTATCAAACAGACGAATAATCATTAACAACGGAGGGAAGATAATTGGCCCAAGAACAACCAGTCATGGACTACCACAAGGATCAATCCTCTCCCCGCTATTATTCAACATTTACACCATAGACCTACATGAGCTGATACCACAACATATCCGGCTACTCCAATACGCGGACGACCTGTGCTTTTACGTGGTCGATAAGCTACTGAAACAACTGCATCGCAATACTTAACCAAACTATATGGAAACTTCAGCATTGGCTAATAAATAATGGCCTACAAATATCAGTACAAAAAACAGTAGTGTCAGTATACACGAGGCACAGACAGCCCTACGGGACCGATGTGACGCTAGGACCCTACAAAGTCCCAATAAGAACAGTGGTTAAATACCTGGGCATGTCTATAGACAGTAAGTTGGCATGGCGGGAGCAAATAAAACATATAGTGAATAAATGTGAAGCAGCTATAAACGTCATAAGAGCAGTCTGTGGTACGTCTTGGGGTTCAGATCCTACTGTTACACTGAACATGTACCGAGCCTTGGTACGCTCTCAGCTGGACTACGGATGTATCTGCTATGGATCGGCGAGTAGAAATAATCTAATTAAACTGGATAGAGTACAATACAAAGCCTTGAGGGTATGCATAGGAGCGATGAAGACGACACCAACAAACGTTCTGTTGGTGGAGACATTGGAGGCACCATTAGATTTGCGAAGACGCTATCTAGCAGCAAAATTTATGCTCAAGCAAACACAGTACAGCCATACATCAATTATGGAAAACATTAGGAAAATTGCTATAGCATATCACATGGAAAGGTATTGGAAACGGAAACAGGCACCTCCTCTGGCAATGGAATACTCCAAAGTCAGAGACCTACAAAAAGAGATACGGGTGTCAGGAAAACTACCCATCTATGAAAACAGATATAAGCTTTCGCTCATAGTAGCTAAAATAAAAGACGATTCATGCCAGTATAAAAATGCCATCGATCACATTGTACAAGTTCAAGAGTTTCTGCAAGAAACGTCGCCAACGAAAGCTATATATACGGACGGAGCGAAGAACGAAATGGGGACAGGCTGCGCTTTCATAGACCCCAAAACAGGAGACTTCGGATACTACAATCTCAACCACCAAGCATCCGTAATGACAGCTGAACTTACAGCAATCCTGGAAGCCTTAAAATATGCGGGAGGAAGTAGGGAAGATAAGATTATTATATTAACCGACTCTCGTTCAGCAGTAATGATACTGAAGAACCACATAGCCCAGCGTCACAACAACCAACTAGTCTATGATATAATGAAGGAAGTAGATAAGCTACAAAGCAGGGAGAAAGAAGTAACAATAGCATGGGTTAAAGGCCACTGTGGTATGCGAGGAAACGAAATGGCAGACAACCTAGCCAAGAAAGCTATCACGGACGGAGTAAGACGCCCACACAAGATTCCTGCGTCGGACCACCTGAAGAAATTCAAAGAAGCACTGAGATCTAGATGGGAAGACGAGTGGGCACGTACAGCAGAGTACAAAGGAAGTCATTACAGGGAAATCCACCCGCATATACCTAAATCACATTGGTACAAAAAATGGAGGGTAACCAGAAAATTTTATGTAACAATTATGCGTCTGAAAGCCAACCATGGAGCCTTTAAGAAACACTTACACCGCATCGGACCCAAGAGACGCCTTACTGTGAGTGTGGAGAGGTGGAGGACACCAACCATCTGTTATTAGGATGCCCGATGAGAAGAGCAGCAACAGAGAAGCTCCTCAAGAAACTACGCGACCTGGGTTACGTGGGCCCAACCAGAGTCACCACACTTCTGGCCACTGAGGACGTCAGAACGTATAAAATAATATATGAATTTTTTATAACGATGGGAATTACAATATAGATATGTTTCTGAGATTATGTTGTATATTGTTCTTTCTTGTATTAATTTTAATATGGGACAGGGAAATTGGGAAAGCATGTAATTGTATATGCTATACTGTAAATTAAAGTCTGTTTAGTATTAGTGTAATATACGAAAACATAAAATTTTTTACAATGTAATGTATACGTCATGTTAACTGTGCTTAGTATTAGTATCTGCAAATACATAATGTAAAATTGTATACATAGGATGGCTGTATGGTCAGGAAACCAAAAGCCAATAAATAAAATAAAATAAAAAAAAAAAAACTGTATGGTGGACTGATTGTTTATCATATTAATTAAACCACCAACAATCTAATAACACACATACAGATATCCAGTGAATCACTTCACTTCCCTCTGAGCTAGTGTTGCAAATTGAAAAAAAATGTTTTTTTTTTTTCAGCTTTGTGAAAAAAAAAACATGAAAAAAACTTAGCACCCTTGTTTTTTTTCTAAATTTTTTTTTCAGAAAACATTATATTTGATAAATTATAATTTCATTTACGGAACTTACATTTTACAAGTGTGTTTTAAATCTTACTGAATCATATAATGTTTTACATAATAATTCATAAATGTATCTATACAGGTAACATAATTTTAATCATCCTCTGTCAGTACCACATTCACTAGTATCAGCATTACCATCACTAGTTCAGTTGGTGTCGGAATTTTCTGTTTCTTCTTCTGTCTCTTCTATATCCATAACTTCAGAAGAAGTTACATTTTCTTTAACTGGTCATTCTTATATTGTACACAAAAGATTTTGAGATTGCAATTTTAAATTGTGAGCAAAGTACACACTGTGCTTAAAGACTGCGCCGATAGTTCTGTATTACGGTCATTTAAGTTTGAATTTAAATCTATTATCATAGAAAATAGGAGCTTTTTTTCTTTTCAATCGTTGGTTTACGCCAAAAGTTGCAAGGAAACGATTCATAATTACTGACAATTTAATGACTCAGTATCACTACACGCTGAGAGTTTAACAAGTATACGAATACAAGGAAAGCACAATAAGGCAAAAAAACGTAGATAAATTTTAAATTCCTAATTTTTTGAAAAGATCTATAGGTCTACAGATAAATTCGTAGGGCTAGAAGCACTAGTTCAAATAGCGAGTATCAATCCAAACAATGGGGAACGGGAATTCCTTCTTGCGCAACATAGCCTCTTCGGGAAGGCCCCATTCATAAAAGAAAAATTTCAGTCAATGTTGCCAATATTTTTCGTATTTTTTTTCTACTGAACCAGAAAAATATATTAGATTTAAAAATTAAGAAAAGTACTTACAATAAACTCTAAAACAGTCATATTAATCAGTAAATGCCTTACAAATTTGAGATTTAGTAGTTATGAAAAAAACGTGTCCCAGAAAAAAAACATGTTTTTTTTCTAAGTTTTTTTTCATGTTTTTTTTTTCAAGCCAGAAAAAAATCGTTTTTTTTTACAACTCTACTCTGAGCCACGAATGTAGTTAATTGCAGGAGTTGTAATTGGTAGGAATTAGTGTTTACAGCTGATGGCAAGTGTTATATTTCAGTAAACCAATGTTGTTTGTTACGCCCTCAAATTTGTGGTTGAGACATTGAGGTGGAGTTAGCAATACGTGTCGTAGAGATTAGGCTCAGTGAGGTGATGTAATGCTAAGCCACGTATAAAAGAAGCTGGTCCATAAATCTGCCTCCGCGGCGCATATTGTCTAAACCGACAGCTTTCACGCCGCATTGCAAATAAAACTTCCGCCCTCTCCACCACGTCTGACACAGTCTGCGAAATATTCCTGAAGGCGCCCCAGATGAGCTTCAGACTGGGTTATCTCTGCTTCTCTACGCCTCAGTGGCGCCGCGCAGCGGAGAGGGGAAATATTGCGGAAGAAAACAGACGGCGGGAGGGGGGGAGGGGAGAACGCATGCCGCTATTTGTCTTTCCACTTGCTATGGATTTATTGTAAAGCAGTTTTTATCGGAACTCGCCGCGGCGGGCGAACGGATTTTTCTGCGCTTTCCGAGAAAACTTCTCATCATTTTTGAGAGCGTTAGAGATTTGTAGACGGCCGTCAGTGACAGGATTAAATCTACTGGGAAAGTCGTACGACATTACGTTCCGATATAGTTTACAAGACGCTGATACTGCCTGTTTCTTGCCAGGAGAACTGTATAGGTTTTTGATTTTGATATTTACTTCCCCGTTGCATGAACGCCATTCCGTAATGTTTGACTTATCATTCAATTCCTCATATATTTTTTTTTTAATTTTAGTTTAATTTAATTGCGATAAAGTACACGCCCCTAGTCATCTAACTACCACTTGCTAGCTTGTATGTAGAAGAAGCAATGAAGAAAGTCAAAGAAAAATTTCCATGTGGCATAAGTTTTCAGGGAGAAAAAATCAGTATGCTACGATTTGCTGATGACATTGCTTGTTAGCAGAGAGGGCTGAGGATATTGAGAAGTTACTGAATGGCATGAACAAAATACTGAAGGAAGATTTTGGACTGAATATAAATCAAAGCAAGACAAAAGTGATGAAATGTAGCAGAAATGATACCAATACTAGTAGATTAAATACTAAAATAGGATCGGATGCAATAGGAGAAGTAAGAGAATTCTGTAACTTGGGAAGTAAAATTACAACCGATGGCCGAAGCAGGAATGATGTTAAAAGCAGAATAGCACTAGCAAAAAGAGCCTTCATGAAAAAGAGAAACCTTTTAGTTTCAAATATTGATCTAGGAATTAGAAAGAACTTTTTGAAACTCTTTGTGTGGACCACAGCACTTTATGGTAGCGAAACATGGACTTTAGGAATACCGGAAATAAAGAAGCATTTGAAATGTGGTGTTACAGAAGAATGCTGAAAATTAAGTGGACAGACAAAGTAAGAAATGAACGACTTTTGGAAATGATGGGTGAAAAAAGAAGTTTGTGGAAGAAGCTTACAGAAAGAAGAGACAGGCTGGTAGGTCATATTTTGAGAAATGCAGGATTGGTTAATTTGTTAGTGGAGGGAACAGTCGAAGGTAAGGACTGTAGATAAAGACAGAGATTAGAAAATATTAAGCAGATTTCAAACCAGTCGGAAGACTGACGACAGAACTTTTTTTCTTTTTACAAAAGATAACAAACAGAAAAGATTTAATTATTTTTTTAATTTAATTTAATTGCAATGGAGCACACGCTCCGGTGGCAATTTCCCTACACACGCAACTTCCCCCTATCCTGCACCCACCTACATTTGCCCTCTACAAATTTTATCTTTAAATTCTATTAAAATCTAAATAAAGTTTACACGAAACTTAAGTATTCACGATAAGCATCAATCAAATAAACCATAGTCATTAGTTACTGAAATTACTCTCCACTTAGAAACTTTTTCATACCAACATTCCGTCAAATAAAATCAAATGGAATTATTTACAAACATCTTAGTCAAATTCCCCGAGAATCTAATCAGAGAAACTTGACTAACATCACGAAAAATATCAATTAAAATTAAATAATGGTTATGCGTCTATTTTCAGAAACTTTTCCAGAACAAATTCCTATTATCACCGCAGGTGATGCTCGTCATTTTCTACAGTGAGATTGATTGACGCGGATCGTCTCAGGCATCATGCTGCTGCTACATTGACGAGGATAAAAGGCGGGTGGAAGAGTTAGAAAGCGAGAATAATGTACAACTTTAATTCTTGACTGGTGAATTCTGACCAATTCAGTGACAATTAGTTTTGTTTTTTCCTCCAAGGTATAACATACGAGGGTGAGTCAAATGAAAACCTTAAATTTGTAATAAAAACATCGAAATTTCGCGCCGTTATCCTGTAAGTTGGTAAGCGTGCTACTAGCAGCGTGCAGAATGGCCTGTAGGTGGCAGCATAGTGCAGATGCACAAATACCTTCGCAGTATCAGTATAAAGATGGCTGCCCCACCTGAGACTTGCACCAACAGAGTCACAGTTCCGAGTTGGCATCAGCAACGTTCAGATGTGCGATGAGGAAAGTGCTCGCCGCACTGTCGCGCCAGGCGGGCCGAGTGCCCCAGTGCACTCGGCTTTGCCGGCGACAGCAGCGGCTTGTATCGACGACCAGGCAACGTACACCGGACTCCGAGCAGGAAAACATCCACCGTGCTTCCGCGTCGGGAGGCCCCAACGCACTCGCGTTGTCGGATTTACCGGCCGAAATCACGGATTTGTTGACTACCTTCGAAACTGAAATGGATCACGCTACGGACACAACTGGAAAACCACAGCCACCGCAGATGACGACTCCCGCTAACTTCTACGGACTTGAGAAAGCGCAATTCTGTCAGCGCTCGCAACGAAGAAAAAGTTTCTTCTTTGGAGATTCCCCCCGAGGCTGCTAGGGAAATACCGCCACACGGCCCACTCCCGAGTGGAGTGGAACCCCCTGGCGTGAGAAATAGGGTTGTGCCTGGCCCCAGGAACCTTGCGGTGATAACACGGGCCAGCACAATATTCCCGTATCAACTGCTGCGACATCTACAGCTCGTCTCGTGACATCAAGGCATCAGAGGAAGTAACAGAACTGGACCTCGACTCTATTTCGTACACAGAGAGCGTGCAAGACCTCACCGATGACACTTCGGCAATGGAGTTCGAGCACGAGGCCTCTGCATCACGGAAGCGTGCTTGCAGACAGTCTCGGCAAGGAAGACACGCAGTCCAAACGGGTCGCAAAAAGTGTCCGTTAAAACAGAGCAAAAAAGCCACCTCCAAAGACCACTCGGACAAGGGCATCTGAAGATGCAGAAGGCTGGCGTAAACCACGTCGGCCTGCTCCCGCCGCTCAACTGAGCCCTGAGGCCAGTGTACCCAGCACAAGCAACTCCTTCTCGCCTCTTCCCATAGAGGGAGACAAATATGGAAGCTGAAGGAACTGAAACGACTGCGCCCAGCAGGGAGTCCAAACCCGCCCCCCTAATCATCTCATACAAAGAGGATTACAGAAATCTTAGCATGCTGTTAAAGAAGCTCTGCAAGCACGAGTTCCGCGTAAAACCAGCAGGAAGAGAACTATATAAGCTCTTCCTTAAAACCAAGGCTGACCATCAATCTGTATCTGGCTATGCATCAACGCATAACATACCCTTCTACACCTTCCCGACAGAAGCCGACAAGAATCTGAAAGTTGTCATCAGAGGACTGCCGTTCAACTTCTCGCCGGATTACATCAAAGAAGAGCTTGAAGAGCGTGGAATGGTGGCGAGGACTGTTGTCCGGCTGCGCTCTCCAAAAACGCGCCAAGAGGTACCCCTGTTCCTGGTCGTCCTTTCAGATACCATCGAGAACAGAGCAATCTTCAAAATGACCTCACTATGTTCTGTGATGATAACTATTGAGAAGCTCCGCAGCACTCGAGGGCCCCCTCAGTGCTATAATTGTCAAGGGATAGGGCATGTATCCCGCCACTGCGTGATGCCATCCAAATGTGTTAAGTGCGCCGGAGAACATCCTTCTCGCCAATGTGCCCTTAAGAAAGGCGAAGCCCAGCCCAAATGCGTCAACTGCGGCGGTGATCACGTGGCGAGCTATCGCAAATGCACAGCCTTCAACAAATTTAATGAAAGGCAAGAAGGCTAACAACGCCTCATACATTGCCATGCTCAAGAAGAAGCAGCAGCAGCAGAGGAAGAAAGAGGAGACGACAGCGTCTGCTGACGGGGAACCACCAAATCCCGAGTTAAGACCGGGTACTTCTTTCGCGGAAGCGCTAAGCAACCCCCCTGCCAGCTCGCGATCCAAGGCGAAGGATGCCAAAGGACAATCAGGAAGAGACTACCTCCGCCCAGAGAAAACCGCCTAGGTTGAGGTAAGAAAGCTGACGACCAGAGGAACCGACCAGCTGAAACAGCCTCCCAGAAGGAAGGACAGCTCCATTCTCCTGAATATGGTCCAGTCATTACTGGAGACAGTAACTACATTGATTAAAGACCTACCGCGTCAGATTGCGGAGGCAGTCAGGCTGGCAATAACCGCCGTTCAAGTAGGGAATCAAGTAAGCCATGGCGAACACCATTGAAGACTTGACTATCTCCATTTGGAATGCCAACGGCCTATGGCGTCAGTTAGGCGAATTTAGAGAGTTCCTAAGAGATGAGGGCGTTGATATATGCTTAGTTAACGAGACGCATCTAAAGCCGGGGATCAAGGCAGCCGTCTCCAACTATACTTGCCACAGATATGACCGGCCTACCGCGGGAGGCGGAACCGCGGTCTTCGTCAGGAACAGTATCAAACATTATGAGGTAAAACTACCTCAGATGCAGACCATTGAAGCATCAGGTTGTAGCTGTTGAGAGCCCAGGGGAAGAATCCTGTTTTATAGCTGCATACAGACACCTCGAGGAAACCTGCATGAAGATGACATCTCTGCTCTTCTCCGCCTGAGGGGCAACCTTTTCATTGCAGGTGACTTCAATGCTAAACACGTTGCCTGGAACTCGCGTGTTATTAACGCGAACGCCGAAGACTACTGCGCGTCGTCGAAAACCACGATGCTGTAATCTGGGGACCTACAGAACCAACAATATTTGGACATGGCCTGCCAGATGTACTAGATGTCGCCATCACCAAAGGCCTGCGGCACAACATCGCAGTGACAACTAAACTGCATTATCATCAGATCACGTCCCCGTGATGTTCTACATGGCGGCAGACGTCTCGTCAAGAATGAAAAAGCTAAACAGAAACCTGCGGGACATCGACTGGGAAGCTTTCCAAGGCCATCTCTCCCAGCGTATCGAAACGGCGCCACCACCTTCAGTCATCGGTCCCTCTGCCGCAGTGGCCAACCTGGCAGACTGGATTAACGAGGCAGCGGACGCAGCCACCCGACCACGACGCAACCGGCCTCCCTGTTCAAGACAATTGCCTCCCTACATTAGAGAGGCAATTGCCACCAAAAATCAACTAACTCGGGAGTGGCACGTCACAAGGGATCCGACTACCAAGAGGATCATCAACCGCATGCAGCGGGAAATCAAAGCGGAAGTGGAGCATCATAGGATATCAGACTGGTCCAATTTCATCTCTACTCTGGACCTGCATGATGGATCAGCATGGCGAACCACTAAGGCCATTCTCCGGCGAGGACTGAAGATCCCGCCATTAGTGGTTGGCAATAACTACATCTGCGAAACTGAGGAGAAGGCTGAGGCCCTCGCAGAGACCTTCAGAACTAATTTCCAACCAGTTGAGGACCCAAGGGATGACGAACATATCAGATTTGTAGAACAACGCCTGAGGCGCTTCCTTGAAGCGGAACCCCCGGATGAGGACGTCATAGAAGAGATCACGATCCAAGAGGTCTCGTCTTCGCTTGCAAGTCTAAAAGTCAAGAAAGCAGCAGGCCATGATGGGATTGGTGGAGGCATCCTTCGCCAAATGCCCCCATCTGCAATACAATATATCACGGATGCCTTCAATGAAGCAATTCGAAGAGGGGAATACCCACAAACATGGAAACACGCTGAGGTGATACCGATACCAAAAGCGGGAAAGGATAAGAGGTCACCAAACTCCTATCGTCCCATCAGCCTCCTGCCGACACTATCAAAAGTGTTCGAGCGTATCTACTTAAAGAGGCTTCACAGAATTATCGATGAAGAAAGGTTGTTACCGGACGAACAGTTTGGTTTCCGGAAGCAGCATTCCACACCTCAGCAGCTGCTCCGACTCGCTGAGGAAGCATTCGCAGCCTTCGAGCGCAGAGAATACTTTGGTGCGGTTTTACTCGATGTAAGCCGAGCTTTTGATTCAGTGTGGCACCAGGGCCTCCTCTACAAGCTTCTTGCGCACGGGGTCCCCCTCTCTCACATCAGGTTGCTAAGGAGCTATCTGGAAGGACGGACCTTCCGGGTTGTGTTGGACGGCGCGTACTCTTCAGTGAAGAACATCTCTGCAGGAGTCCCGCAAGGGTCAGTATTGGGACCAATACTCTACAGCCTCTATACGGCGGACACTCCTAGCACAGCTCGCGTTGAGAAGGCTCTCTACGCCGACGACACAGCCATGTATACAAAGA
This sequence comes from Vandiemenella viatica, assembly GCA_031002005.1. Classification (NCBI taxonomy): domain Eukaryota; kingdom Metazoa; phylum Arthropoda; class Insecta; order Orthoptera; family Morabidae; genus Vandiemenella; species Vandiemenella viatica. The sequence continues at coordinate 17,025 of JARYHS010008656.1, forward strand.
GCCTAAACGTCAATACCTTGCGAACAAGATTGCAACAGGCTTGCAACAAAGTTCAACAATGGGCGACCAAGTGGCGCTTAGCCTTTAACGCGCCGAAGAGTCAAGCGATCATTTTAACAAGGAGGAACGTGCCACACCTAACGCCTCTGACCCTCTTCGGAGAAGACATAAATTGGACCAGGACTGCCACCTACCTAGGAGTCAAAATAGACAGAAGTATGACGTGGAAGCCCCATGTCACAAGTGTCCGTGGAAAAGCCGCAGGGAGACTAAGAACTTTATACCCTCTCCTAAATCCCACATCAGCACTGAGACCGGACCTAGGCATCCGACTCTATGTCGCTCTCGTCAGACCCATACTGGAGTATGCTGCGGTCGTCTGGGGCAACACTGCTACCTCCAACCTTCAACTGCTGCAGGTAATCCAGAACAGGGCCATCAGGAATGCGTACCATCTGCCGAGAGAGACGAGGGTAGACGTCCTCCACCAGATAAGTGGACTACCACGACTTCGCCAAAGATACGTAAAGTTGGCAGCCCAGTTCTACAATGCAAGCCAAAAGTCTACCAACCCTCTGATAACAGCTCTGGGAGCTGAACCGATTTACGACAACTCTCTCAGATGGCCAAGAAAACTCCTGGACCACCAGTAAAGAAATGATCAAACCCAAACTATGAAATAAAATACCGGGTATTGACAAACCCCGACAGGACACACACTCTCAGGACAACCACAAAGTAATATGGAAGGCGATGCGCACAAGCGCAAAAACTTCCCCACAATCTGGGACCCAGGTTATCCCAGTTATGATGTCAAGGCGGAGACTTGCACCAGGGACGAACAGCGTTCTGTTATTCGGTTTTTGAGTAGTGAAGGTGTGAAACCTATTGAAATTCATCGAAGAATGAAGGTTGAATACGGTGATGCATGTTTGCCACAGCAGCAAGTCTACGAATGGAGTAGGAAGTTCGCAAATGGTGTGACTTCAGTGGAAGATGCTCCTCGTCCAGGTCAGGCGCAACGAGTTGTGACTCCACAGAACATTGCAGTAGTTGAATACCATAGTGATGGAAAACCGCCGAGTGACACTGAATGACATTGCAGCATGTTAATGGGAGGAAAGAAGTTCTGTTCTGATGAAGAGGTACGCCACGCGGTGCATGAGTGGTTGCGCGGACTACCAAAAGAATTTTTTTTCAAAAGGAATTTATGCAATTTGTAAGCGTTGGATGACTTGAATTGAGCGTGAGGGAGATTATGTTGAAAAGTGATACAGCTTTGTACCACTTCTGCACAGTAAATAATATTTTAAATTTTTTTTTAAGGTTTTAATTTGACTCACCCTCGTATTAAAAAATTACCAGATTTTTCCTCAAAACATGACCATAAATATAAGGCTGGTTCGAAAAGTAACGAACTGGAGGCCTGAGGATAGAAACCAGTCACAGTATTTTAGAAGTATTGGCCCTGGCTGTTGACGCACTCGTCCCACTGCGACACAAGGCTGTGAATAGCTGTCTCGTGAAGTTCCTGGAGCTGCGATGTGAACCAGTTCCGCACTTCCTGCTTGACGTCGTCGTCTGAGGTGAATCGTTTGCCCTCATAGCCTTTTTTAGGGGATCAAAAACGGCGTAATCGCAGGGAGAGAGGTCTGCACTGTACGGAAGGTAAGCTTGCCTGGTCGTTTTGATTTGATCGCTCGGCGAAGGGTCGTACAGGTTTGCTAGTAACTGTTGTCGCGTGCTGCAGGAAATCTAGCAGAATGTTACCATTTCGGTCAAAGGAGAACGTCAGCATAATCTTTCCTCCACTTGTGTGGATGGCTTTGGATTTTGTTGGTGGTGGTGACCCTAGATGCTTCCAGTGAAGATTTCGATTCTGGTTCGAAGTGATGACACCTAGACTCCTCTCCAGCCACCACTCGTGCCAGGAACTCATTCCCTTCCCTGGCATAGCGCTGCAGATGATCAAGACATTGGGCCATTCGACATGCTTCCTGTTGTGGTTGAGGACTGTGGGGCACCCATTGGGCGCACATTTTGCTTCATTCATCTTTCCGTCGTGATGGTGTGAACACTTCCGACGTTCAATCAGACCTCGGCGGCTACGGCTGTCACTGTAACTCGGCGGTCCTGGGTAGTGAGTCCATCAACCAGCTGGACGTTGTCATCGGCAATGCGGTGTGGTGTTCCAGACCGTGCATCATCGGCTAACCACCCCCGTCCTTCCATGAAACGCTTGTGCAAGGGACATGCAGTGTTCACCGTACACTTGTACCATTCTTCCACGAATGTCCACTCTCCTTACTCCTTCCGCTATCTTTGCTAATCTTTTGACGTCTCCATTTCACTACACACAACACGAATGAGCGCTGGACATTTGACGAATGCTTCTGCTAGCTTTTTAGTCACGTGACTTACACTCGTGACCTGAGTGTCTGAAACCCTCTTTGTTACTGACGCAAAGATATTACCATTCTGTCACGGGTTTACACATTGCAGACTTTGGCTTGTTTCTTTTTGAACGTTCCTTATACTATCGTAATATGACCAAAGCTAGGAACATGGCCTGAATATCAATTTATCTTCTAATATATAAAAATGAATGTTTGTTGGTTTCTATGCGTTCTATGCGTTCCTAAACCATTCATCAAATTGCGATAAAACTTTGGTGAGTTGTTCTGTGGCTGCCTGTGAAAGATTCTGACAAAAAAAAAAAAAAAAAAAAAACAACCCACCCTCTCCACTTCTGTACACTCCTCAATTGTTTTAATATTTTCGATACACAAACCCACAGTTTTTATCCGAATTCGATGTAAATTCGCACTCATATACTTCAAAATAAACAGAAAAATACTGTCTACATTTGTTTTTAAAAAATCCACCCCTTCCCACCTTACCCCCACACCTTGAATTTTTGACAACTCTCTTCACACAAACACATAGTTTTTATCCTATTTTGATGGAATTCAGCATATGTATACTTTAAACAAATAGAAAAAGTCTGCGTTTGGTTAACAAGTCTAACGATGTTCATAAACACACACACACACACACACACACAGTTTTTATACAATTTTGATAGTACTCAGCACACAATGTGCTGTGGATTCGACAGGTCTGGTAGCTCAGCGGTTAAAACGCCAAGTTCCTAATATTTCGATGGACAGTCCTGGGTTTGAAGTCCCATAGAAACAGGGATTTTTATGAGCAGAATTTGGTCAGGAATGTTCAATCATTGTTTAATTCAACATTACAGCTGAAAAAGAAGACAGGAAGAATACACGATTTGTCATAATGATCCGAATGTCACTCACGTTCTGCACTGACCTATTCTGCTACCTTGGGTTCAATGGAACAAAGGCCATTCGAATTGCTGTAGCTCCAAAGACAGTGACAACACTCAAGGGACGTGCAGTAAACAGCTGTCAACTCGCGCTGCGACCTCAACATTGTCTCTGGAGGCTGCAGGTGTCCGGGGGTGACGCCACAGTGGCAGATATGACGGACGCGAGGCGGGCGGTGTTTTATTTAGGCCCGGCAGAGGGCAGGCGGGGCGGGCGTCGTGTCAACGCACGCGCCTCGCGGTGAATATTTGACGAGCCGTCCGACAGGACAATGGGCCGATGCACAATGGGCACCTGTCGCCGCCCCGCGGCCTGTTGTGTTTGCGCTCGACACACACTACCCCCAGCTCGCCTTGACACGGCTCTCTCCCCCGTATCGACATCTGTAGCCAGGCCGGCCCAGGCTCTCATATAGATTTTAATTAACGATACTGAAAGCGGCGGCCGGCACGAATTTTCACAATTGGAAATTTTTTCCCGATTACAAAAGAGAGCAGCTGGATCAGAGGGCATCAAAGACTACCAGAGAGTATTGTTACGTATTAACAAAGTACTTCTTCGTCAAAGATAAAACCTAAGTAACTGCCATATTTCGGCTTGTTAATATTCGATATGAAACTTTGATACGAGATGATTTATTAGAAATTTTACAGAGTATTTTAAAAATGGTCTTCATTCGACCCCGTCTATCCCAAAATTTCATGATCGAACGTTACCTATAATTTGCAGCATCTGATACTGGAATTCCTTTGCCATATTTCAATCACTCTGAAAAACTAATTCAGTAAGGTTGTAACATTCCTCATACCTGAACTTTAAATAGAATTGTATTTAATGAAGTATTTGTAGTGAGCTAAAGTTTGCTTGAATATGACCTGGTATGTTTGTTACACAATTAACTGTAAATCAGTGTATATAGACTTTGTTTTATGAAAAGAAATTATTTAAAGACCATTTAATATGTTTAAGAACAGAATTATACAAGATAATTGCTTAAATGTGCGTAATTCCAAGTATTAATGCAAGTTACGATGTCTACAGGACAATTTTCTACAGTTTAAAATGATTTCTGTGAATAATTTTATCTTTAAATATCTTTAATTTCCATTTCTGACCATTTTGTAATGATGTTAAGTGATTATGTATTAATTCTGATTGTTTTTAATATGTTTAATTGTTAATGTTCGAGAAATATCTCGCGGAAGTGTTCGGGAAATTTCGATAGATCCTAAATAAAGAAATCAGCAGAAGGACAGTTAGTTAGTTTATACAGATTCACTTTGAAACTGCCAAGGACTGCGTTAGTAGTATCTCTGGATTGTATCTATGCCTGTCAACAATATCGTTGATGTTGTTTTGAAAATAAAGGAAAGTTTAAACTGAAATATCTTGTCGACTACTTAATTATCTTATTAATTAAGAAACCACGAAGAATCTGACATGGTTCTTCACTAATTTTTTTAAAAAGTGAAACATCTTTCGGTTAAACAGGAAGAAATTTGTCAGCGCTACAAGTTACGCGTTACTAACTGCGAATTACTCATAAATTGCGCATACAAGATGTAAAAACTTAAATTGCTTTAATACTCACTGACCTGGAGTTTCTTAGAACGGTCCTCTAGAAAACTAGACCATATAAAAAATGGTGAGATTAGATCAAACCTAGAGTTAAGGGAATCCATGGAAGAGAAATTTAGGTCACCAAGACTTAAGTTGTTTGGGCATGCCAAGAGAATGACTAGTACAACACTACCAAAAACTTATTTGGAAAAAAGTATAGTGGGCAAAAGACCAGTGTTGGAAACCAAGAAGAGGATGAACAGACGAACTGAAGGAGGACATAGAGAGAAGAACTGGAACTGGGAATATATCGCGGACAGAGAAACTTTTCTTGATAGGAGACACTGGAAAACGATCATCTACAACAACCAAGGATCGTAAACCACACCCGGGAAACTGGAGATGGTCCCAAACGATGATGATGATGACTCACTGAAAATCACGTGACGTCAGACGGTATAATTACAACCGGAGGAGTCGCCATTATTAAATATACAACAATAGTTTTAATTGCATTTTAGCTTATTAGTCGATTTTTGTTGATTTTATATCCGTCTAATGTATATGGTTTCATTATATTCTTTGATCGCTTTTATTGTTAGAAAATAAATATATTATCACGTTTATAACTCGATACGGTGAATGTATTAATACGCGTTCGATTAAAGCTATAATTTTTGTGGAGAAATATTTACATTAATCTTTATAGCAGATGGGATGAGTTATTTAAGCATTTAAAAATTATTTAAGGGATGAGAAAGAAATTTCCGTTCAACCCGCCATTTTTGACGATCTTGAAAGCTAGCAATTAACGAAAACTGATTGTAAGAACGTTTATCAGATAATTTTGCCCAGGAAATTCTCCGATATAAAATCTCAAAACACAAAATACAGACTAAATACAATCTAGGGAAGTGTTCCCTAACTATTCGATACTATTCATTTGTTTACGAAAATAATTTGGACAAAGTTTTTATTTACTGTATGAATGGAATATTCTATTGTTCGTCCATTGCACAGGATAAACACACAGAAAAATGCATGGAATCTCACTTCAAGGGTGTGATCCATGCACCAGTTGTTATTTGTTTGGTAACAGGTTGACCGATGTGAGGCCACACAAATAAGCCTTTGAAATTAATAACAGCCTCCCATTAATAATTTTCATATGTCAGCGAGATAGCAGCTATATTATCGCTGGACTAGAACATAAGAATTGTTGTAGAGCATCTTTGGAGGCCAGAGATTCAAGATGAGTTGAAAGTCGCTGGCGTGCGATTAAAACGTTATTCGAGCTGTAAAGCAGCCGGGTAATATTAGAAATGAATGTATGCTGGATATACAGTATATGAGTACCAGCGTTATTGGTGTTCGATACACAGAATGTGAATTGAAAATCATCTGTAACAGCAATATTTTTTTTTTTTTTTTTTTTTTTTTTTTTTTTAGAAAAGGAAATATATTTCACTTGCTATGAAACTAAGAAAACTAACAGAACGTATTACAAGGTAAAAGCATGTTTTTAACATTTAAAAATGTTTTCTTGCAAGCAATTGCAGCTTCCACAAGTTTTGGTAAAATTATGAGGGGACAGAAGTAGCTAATATTCATTACAAAATAATAATAATAATAATAATAAAAAGCAATAGAACAGAAAACACAATCTAAGTAACAGAAAATGAAAAACTGTAGTTTTTTTGCCTCTGACTTTACGCCTCGTCGATGTCGAGGTCATTAGAGGCGGTAAAGGTCTAGGAAGGAATTCGACCATGGCCTTTTGAAAGACCACCTCGGCATTCGCGTGAAGTGATTTGGGGAAACCACGGAAAACCCAAATACTTTATGGCCTGACGGGGATTCGAACCAGTGTTCTCCCGAATCCGAAGTCAGACCATTGAAGAGCTGTAATATTGCGCTATGAAGTTCGAAAGCTCGTCTCTGTTCCCATGAAAAACCTTCCCCTGACTCTGTTAGAGCAGCTGAAACCTTGAGTGGTGGGTGAGCGGTAACGCTCTGGCCTCTCATCCGGGAGGACACGGATTCGAATCGCCGTCCGGCCATTCAGACTTGGGTTTTCTTTGGTTTTCCCAGTTCACTCCAGGTGATATGATATTCCCGTTCCTTGCCACAAGTCCTTTCCCACCCTTAATGACCACTACTTCAACGAGCCCTAAGTAAAAGAGGAATAGCACGTCGCATTAAACTACTAAACCATTAAACTGGATAGCAACATCACTATCGATAGTAAAATCCAATTATTTTTCATTCTGGCATGGCTTCATGCAATCCTCCATCCCTTCCTATCATTTCCTAACGTTCCTCAATTATCTGCTTCGTGTATTCTAAGCTCTGTCTTCCTCTGCAGTTCTTACCTTCGACTGTTCTCTCTACTAACAAGTTAACCAATCCTGCATGTCTCAAAATATGACTTACCAGCCTGTCTCTTCTTTCTGTAAGTCTCTTTCACAAAGTCCCTTTTTCACCTATCATTTCCAAAACTCGTTTATTTCGTACTTTGTCTGCCCACGTAATTTTCAGAATTCTTCTGTAGCACCACATTTCAAATGCTTCATTTCTCTTTCTTTCTGGTGTTCCTAAAGTCCATGCTTCGCTGCCATAAAGTGCTGTGCTCCACACACGGAGTTACAAAAAGTTTTTTTTCTGAGTGCTAGATTAATATTCGAAACTAAAAGATATCTTGGAGACTGCACCACTTTCGGAACCCACGCGAAATTCGTACTAACCTGTTGAAATTCGGTTTAATTGCTTCGTTAACATGTCCTCTTAACGTTTTGCGCTCCTGTTTTGCGGAAAAGTCGCCAGAATTTAAATTAAAAATGCCGGAATATGACAGGGAAAAATCAGTGACAGTCTCTTAAAATGTTGGTTTAATCCTTTGTTGTTATGTTTTCTTGGCGTTTCAGCTTTACTCCGTTATAAAAAATCGCACTAAATTGACCAATAAAGAATATTTATTCGAGTTGTAGTACGGTGATGCCCTCCATCTTATATCAAAACTAGCAATCAGAGATAATCGATTGCTTCCGTTGTAAATAAATACGCTATTTCCGTGATGGATGCCGGAGAACGAAAATTTCTGTAAATTTTTACTCTTGGTCCAGGCCGTATTTCAAACCATAACCACGAACTCTACGGCAAAACGAAACTGTTTTGGTCGATATGGTAATTTGTAGTTACTTCTGCAGTGCTGAAAACATTTCGCAGTTTCGCAGCATCTCATATTTCGGTATTTTTAATTTATTTTTGACAACTTTTCCGCAAAACAAGAGCGCAGAACGTGAAGAGAACGTGCTGACAAAACAAATAAACCAAATTTCAACAGGTTAGTACCAATTTCGCGTAGGTTCCGAAAGTGGTGCAGTCCCCCAATTTCTGTTTCTCACAAAACTTATTTTCGCTAGTGGTATTCTGCTTTTAACATCATCCTCCTTCGGCATACTTAGGATGTAGGCATTCAGGTGCTGATCCAATTCCAATTAATTTTTGGTTTATGATAAGAAGGAACGAAGTTGCTGGAGCTTTTGTGGAACAGCACAGCAAAGAATCGCCGTGCCAGCGGGAGTATTAAAAAGAAGAAGAAGCGGCTACAAATAAAGCAGCTTAAAATATGTACGCCGCGGCGGTGGAGTTGGGGCGGCAGTAAAAGCAGCCACAGAACTGGCCAATAAGTGCGCCGGGCGAGATAAAAGCGGGGGTGGGGGTGGGGGAGGTAACCCCAACCCCGTCACTGCGCAGGCGCGGCCAGATAAAAGGAGCCGGTACGAGTCGGGAAATACATTATTCGTGGTGAGGTCCGCCCGCCGGCCTCTGATCAAATTTCCACCGCAATGCGAGTCTATTGGGCGCCGGGGGCCGCCGCTGTCGGAGATGCTATTTCTGTTGTCTTGTTTCCCGGAGGCTGGCCGGCGCGGCGTCCGACGGATTTGTCAAAACAGTGCGGTCCAGTCGCTGGAATGGCGCGGCAGGCTGCCAGAACTTCTGCGGCCAAACCAACCTCGACGCGACTGCCACTAATACACACGGTCTATGTTCCTCTTTTCTTTTTTATTTGCTGATCCAACTGCAATGTACTCTGCTTGTAAGTGTGACTGTCCAAAAACACAAAGTATTCAAATCAAGTGCTTGATTTTGAAGTTACGAATTCACAAGTTGTATTTAAAGGACTCAACACCATATTTAGTTCCATTCACGTTTAGGGGAAGTACATTTATTATGTGATGTGTTTTTTCTTCAGAAATCCGGACGCCCCTCCACCCTTTTCTGGTGAGATTTGGTGAGATCTGCTGATATTTGGTGAGATCTGCTAGGATTTGGTTAGAATTGCTGTGATTTGGTGCGATCTTCTGAGATTTAGTGAAATCTGCTGAGATTTGGTAAGATTTGATGAGATATGGTGAGAACTGCTGATATTTGGTGAGATCTTCTGAGATTTGGTGAGATCTGCTGATAGTGAGATCTGCTGAGATTTTGTGAGATCTTTTAAAATTTGTTGAGATCTGCCAATATTTGTTGAGATCTGCGGGATTTGGTTAGAATTGCTGAGATTTGGTGAGATCTTCTGATGTCTGGTGAGATCTTCTGATATTTGGTGAGATCTTTTGAGGTTTGGTGAGATCTACTGAGATTTGGTTAGAATTGCTGTGATTGGTGAGATATTCTGAGATTTGGTGAGATCAGCTGAGATTTGGTTAGCATTGCTGTGATTTGGTGAGATCTGCTGATATTTGGTGAGAACTGCTGATATTTGGTGAGATCTTTTGAGGTTTGGTGAGATCTGCTGAGATTTGGTTAGAATTGCTGTGATTGGTGAGATATTCTGAGATTTGGTGAGATCAGCTGAGATTTGGTTAGCATTGCTGTGATTTGGTGAGATCTGCTGATATTTGGTGAGAACTGCTGATATTTGGTGAGATCTTTTGAGGTTTGGTGAGATCTGCTGAGATTTGGTTAGAATTGCTGTGATTTGGTGAGATCTTCTGAGATTTGGTGAGATCTGCTGATAGTGAGATCTGCTGAGATTTTGTGAGATCTTTTAAAATTTGTTGAGATGTGCTAATATTTGTTGAGATCTGCGGGATTTGGTTAGAATTGCTGAGATTTGGTGAGATCTTCTGATGTCTGGTGAGATCTTCTGAGATTTGGTGAGATCTGCTGAGAGTTGGTGAGATCTTTTGATATTTGGTGAGATCTTCTGATATTTGGTGAGATCTGTTAGGACCTCCTTCCCTGTTCTTACAGGAATTGAAAAGGAAAAGTGAGATTTCTGCGACCGGCTTCCCCATTGGAGAGATTCTTCCTCTCCCTCCCCCCCCCCCCCCGCTATTTGTCTTCACGTAAATAATGGTCGTACTCTTAGAATTTGAGAACGAGTATGCTAATAATTCGATCACATCACTAAACTGAATAAGCCCTTCTCGCCACTCTTGATTGAGTTTTTCTTTGGTTACATTCTTTTTCTACTTTTTTCATCGAAAAATTACATAAATGTTGAGTTACGATTACGTAATACCGCTAGACTTCTACACTGGCGTCTTTTCTCTGTTAATGTCCTCTTATGTTAAAATTTCATTTAATGATTTTTATTGGAGGAAGTTTAGTGGACAAAGCAAAATACCACGAAACTTGTGCACTGTACTAGACCGTAGTGCGATTATTTTAGGTACTAAAATACTCGCCACTCGACTAAACTACTCACCTAGTGCGAACTAGCATTGAGACAGAGGTCACGCCGTTGCCTTGACAGTACTGAGGTGCTGGTGATTTCAAGTACCACTAAAAGCCCGTTCCCACGATCCCTTGTAACCGAGACGAGACGGGACGGGACGAATAGTCGACCACACGCCATGGGTGCTAGCGGAGACGAGACGCAGCTACCCACTCTGAGTCGGTAAACATCACAGGCGTGTGTAGCGGTGCGCTGTTGCTATCGGTTTGCAGCAGCGGTGCGCACCTCATCTGTTGCTGTAAAGTGGTGGGGAGGTGGCGGCCAGTTAAGCGAGGACTAACCTGCGGCGCGCGGCCGTCACTACACTTCGGCTAACCCGTCTCGTCTCGCCTTCGTTACAAGGGATCGTGGGAATGCGCCTTAAGACAAAAAATTACATTTCAGTACTTCGTTTTCAGTTTCGCATGTTAAAGGTTTAATTCTAATAATTAATTTCAACTATAATTCCTGTCGCATTGTTAATCCATTTCAGAGTTCAATTAATATGTTTCTCAAGTTCAGAAGATGTGGCAATAGTGTAGGTGAAGTATAAGACAATTCTAGTGCCTGCATTTTTCGTTTAGCAAAGGAAGTAAAGATGTCTCGTAAAATTACTGACTTTACTTTATACCTGTTGTAAAGACAAGAAGTGGCGATAAAAGTATTAGAAGCACCGGTAAACGAGGAATGCCAGAAAATGAAGAAACATCAGCTCTTCAGCTATGACCAACAGGCCTGCTCCGACGCAATCCAGGGGGTCAACAAGCAAGTAAACGTTCAAAAACACTTAGTAACTCATCAGCTACTATGCCTACTGAAAATGAAGATCAATGTGTAAATTTCAAAAGTTATTGTAATAAATACAATAAAATCAAGAATTATACTAACCTATTTCACAATTTTGGTATATAATATATTGCCACATTTAGACCTACAGGGGGAAGACAAAATAATACGAACACCTGCGAAATAATGGAAAATCTTTATTAGTAGGGTGTTGGACCACCCTTTGGCTGAAGTAAAGATTTAATGCGACGTGGGATAGATGCATAAAGGTCATGGACAGTATTTAAAGGTATATTAAGCCATTCATCCTGCACCCCCGTGCTTCAAAGTCGGCAAGAGGCATTCAGAATTAAACGCTTCTGTGGGCGTTCTCCAGACATAAACGCGTCCGGTCTTCTGAACAAGGGTGAATGACGATTCATCTGACCATATTACCTGTTGCCACTGCTGTGGGGACCAGCCTTTTGTGATCTCTGCACCACTGGCAGCCACTGTTGTGCTTTGAAGACGCCGTCTTACCCTCTTTCGCGTACGCTGTCATAACGGCTGATACCGTACTCCTTGGAAACCCCAAAAGGTTTGATGTTTCCGTAACCGATGCTCCACTTAAGCGCGCTCCGACAATCATTCCTCTTTAGAATTCTGACAGGTCTGACGTTTCAGCTTATCACAGACAGTTCGATAGACGCATGCAACGCAGGTGACTGCTGTTGAGAGACTGATACCTTCCTCTTCACGCTCACTAGGTGGCAGACTTCTGTTGCAGGTGGCGCGGCTGTACTGCAGGTATGAAATACGTCATACTATTTCACATGTGTTCGTATTATTTTGTCATCCATCTGTATTTACAGTTTTAAACTGTGTTGGAGTAGGTAGTAAGCTATAATATCGTTATTTTCATAGTGATAATATAATATTTATATATAATATATATAATTACGCCTGGACATTATCACTT
>JARYHS010008658.1:0-18968 GCA_031002005.1 Vandiemenella viatica
TCTGATATTAAAGTAACATAAATTTCTACAACAGCAGCTTACTGTTTAATACCAAGGAAATAAGTTACCTATTAGGAACAGGTTCCATTCCTGAATTTTCTTGTTCTGCATCTTCCAGCATATTCTAAAAAAATGAAATAATGAAAAATACAGTATGATATACACATAAACTAGGAATATAATTTAAAGAAAAGAAAATCAAAAACATTTATGCAGCAAGTTTAAGAACACTAAAAATATGGAAATTTCTTTAAAAAAATAGTTATTTTCATGTTTGATCTTATTATCTAGAGATATAAAACCAAATATAAATACAAGGAAAATACATCAAATACTGAAGTTCCAAACACTTTCAAATTAAAACTTTAGTTGGTTTCAGAATTTCATATAAATACCATAAAACAAACTAAAAGAAAAAAATTCTATAAAGGGCTACAAGAAAACCCTTAGAGACTAAAAATTTATTGTATGTATTACACGAATGAATTATTTTATATTATATAAAACACACATCTTAGATAGTATGAATGGGTTAATGTTTTGTTATTGCTTCATCTCTAGCCCACAATGTGATTATTAGAATTAAGAGACAAAAATTAGCATTGAAAAAAGAAAATTATAACAGCATTTATCAGGAGATGATCTCACATTAATCAGAATGTTTGCCTCAACATTAAGTCTCACCCAACAGGCTCACTCAATATGTGTAGAAATTTTCTGTCACCAGTTTGAGCACTTTTAATAAAAGTATTTGATACTTTATTCTTAAAAAAACTGGGAGATATATCCACTAAATACAACATAGCTGACCTGGATAAATGACAACAAAGACTATTTACACGCACTGAGATTTTTTTATCATCTTTTTTTTCACTTGGGGCTTCACTTGTTGATACCATTGTGGCTGAGAGAGGATTGAGGAAAATGAATGTGAAAGAACTCAGCCATGCAATGTTGAAGGAATCAGCACGAGATTCACCTGAAATAATTTTCAGAAATTGTGTAAAACTGAGATCTGGATGGACTGGTCAAGTTCAGACCAAGATTCAAATATACATTCTACCAAATCACAGGCCCAAGTGTTGACCTTCATACAGGCAAAGCAAGCATTCTCAGCGGTAAAAGTTAGTACTGGTGAATGTAAACAATCTAATCTCCAGCAGGAATCATACACGAAAATTCATTATAGAAAAAAAGCAAACTGCTGCTAAACTGCTATTTAAAAAAGGGCTCAATTTAGAAAGGCAACTAGTATTAACTCCAGAAGTATTACAATACAATAAATTCATTTTCCATTGATCCCAATATAAGAGACTGGCTCTGTGGGACGTGGAAAGTTGTCAATTTGCAGATAAACAATTGCATAACAAAATAATACGTACACCAGTAGATGTACAGTCTTAACATACATGGTACATTAAACAATTCCATAACAACATAAGACATACACCACAAGATGTACAGTCATAGAATACATGGTACCGTAAACAATTGCATAACAAAATAATACATACACCAGGAGAGGTACAGTCATAGCATACATGGTAAATTTATTATGTAAACAACATTTACACAACCTACAGGCATTTATTTTTTAGATGCCTTAGAAATAAATTCTTCGACAGGGTAAAAGGATTTTTAAATTAAAATCCTTTCAATTTTTTCCTGAAATTAATCTTATCATCTGCTAGACATTTAACATGTATTGGGAGCCTATTGAAGATATGTATCCCTGAATATCGGACCCCTTTTTGAACAAATGACAATGAATTGTATTCCTTGTGAAGAACATTTTTACATTACTGCCATAATTCTGTACTTTACAATTTGTTTCAAACAAAGTATAATTTGTGACTACAAAGGACATTAAAGTGTGTATATACTCAGTGACTACTGTTAAATCCGTAACTTCTTGAACAGCTCTCTACATGAAGTTCTATTGCTAACTCCACACATAATTCTTATTACACGCTTTTGGGCCCTGAACACTTTGTCTCTATGGGTAGAAATGACACAGAATATTATTCCATATGACAATAAGGAATGGAAGAAATCAAAATAAACTAGCTACCTCATACGGAGATCACCTATAGCTGAAATTGTACGAATTGCAAACGTGACTGCACCCAATCGCTTTAGTAAGTCAGAAACATGTACTTTCAAATTTAAATTATGATCAATATACAAACCTAAAAATTTCACACTCTCTACCTCTTGAATGGACAGGCCTGCAAATTTTATGTCGATATCTGATGTTAATCTGTGTGATGTACTGAATAGCATAAACTGAGTTTTATAAAAGTTTCTCCATTGATATTTTCTGTTTTCTATTTAGAAGGTAAGAACTAAGCCATTTATTAACAATGCCATCTAGATCATAATACTTTAATTTATGTATAAGAATTTTATGATCAACACATTCAAATGCCTTAGATAAGTTACAAAAAATTCCCACAGGAATTACTGTATCATTTATTCCTTCTAAATACTGTCAGTGTATGCGAATATAGCTTGTTCTGTTGAATGACCATTTTGAAAACCAAATTGTGATTTAGTTAGAAAATTATTATTTTTAAGGTGTTCATATACTGTATTGTACATTGCTTTCTCAAAAACTTTGGAGAAGGCTGTTAGCAATGTAATTGGTCGGTAATTTGAAATGACTGCCTTATCTCCCTTTTTTATAGAGTGGTTTAGTTACAGCCTACTTAAGCCTTTCTGTAAAAGTACCCACAAGTAAAGATATATTAAACATATAACTTAGTATATTACTTAATTCTGTGGAGCACAATTTAATTAATCTGCTGGAAATCCCATCATAACCACTTGAGTATTTGCTCTTAAGCAATCTGATAATTTTTCTTATTTTTTTCTGGAGTAGCTAATTTACAGACATAGAGTCAAAATTTTCTTGGAAGCCTGTTCTGACAAAATCCATACAGTAAATTTATCAGCAACAGATAAAAATATGTTTATTAAATATATCAGCAACTGAAAAATTAGATTATGCTGAATTTTCTTTGATAAAAATATCATCACTTATTTCATTATTTTTTCCTATTTCCTTTTTTCCAATGTCCAATATTATCTTAATTTTTTTCAGAATCATGGATTTTAAGTTTGTAGTACATACTTTTAGATTCTTTAATAACCTTTTTCAGTATTTAGCAGTACTGTTTGTAATGTGTTTTAACATTAGCATTCTCACTGTTCCTAGAGGTGATATATAACTTCCTTTTACAAATACATGATGTTGTAATGCCAATAGCTATCCAAGGTTTTTGTTCTTTACAAGAAGCATGATACTTTTTTAAGGTTAGGCAACTTTCAAAGTAATTTAATACAATGCTACTAAAAATGTTGTATTTTTCATTCATACCGTGAACACTGTAAACCTGTTTCCAGTTTGTCGTATTCAGGCACTTTATAAAACAAGTAACTGACTCATCATTTATTAGATGCTGAAGTTTAAAAATATTACTCTTAGAGCTAGTTTCTGTTGAAGTGCTGATGGTTAATAAGTGGGCATCGTGATCTGAAAGTCCATTCATGGATGATTTGATGGTATAACTGAATTTAGAGGTATCTAGGAAAACATTGTCTATAGCTGAGTGAATATTATCCATTATTCTAGTTGGAAAATTAACTACCAGAGTTAAATTGAATGAACAGACTAATGATTCTAATAGGACTTTACAGGGTAAGTTATTTAGAAAATCTACATTAAAATCACCACATACGAATATGTCGACTTCTTTTCTGCTTAAAAATGTTAATAAGAGTTCAAATTTGTTCAGAAATATAAAAAAGTTTCCCAATGGTGCTCTGTATACTGTTACTATTACAAAAATTTCATTACTGAAATTTAGCCGTATAGCACAAGCTTCAAAATGTTGATCAAGACAAAACTTGCTAATACTTACATTCTCAAAACTATAACCATTCTTAACATAAGTGAAAACTCTTTCTTCCTCCAAGTTTGTTCTACAATAATGAGAAGCTAAATTAACGTCAGTTACATTTGACATACCTATTCCTGTACTTATGTGGTGTTCAGACAAGGATAAAACATCATTTCTATTGATATCATTTAATTAATTTATTTGGACTAGCAATTCATCCACTTTGTTTGCTAACCTTCTGAAATTCTGATGTAATAAATTACTCCATACACAATTTTTAATTTTGGTATCTGAAAACTCATTATTATTTAAATTAATTTCTTTTAAAACTCTCTGCCTAATACATGAACCTAATCTAAAAAAGGAGCTGCCCTAACACCATTAAGAACAGGAATATTTTCATGTGAATTTGTGGCCCCAATTAATCATTTTGCTATGAGATCTGAAAGAACCCCCTTCCCTCTACTATTGATGTATAGGCCATGCCTAGTATAACCCCACCTACCAATAGCATCTACAGGTACCAAGCCTATACCAGAGTCAATATCAGACATAAGATACCATTCCAGTTCCAGATTCACTTGTATCACACGGACCCGAGTGTGGCACGTTGCTTCTGCTATTTTCTCCAGGTCATCTCTGATACTATACCTATCATTCCTGCCCAAACTATTTCCAGCTCCTCCCACTATCACTACATGATCCTGATCTGTGAAATCCTTACACAAAGAACCTATATCTGCTACTACCTGAGCAAGAGTAGCACTAGGTTTGAAGAAACTGATGACCTGGAAACCTGATCCTAATTTTTCTGCACCAATGGCCCAACACCTCATCCATGACTACTACCTAGCAGCAAGACTTTCTTTTTCCCTAATCCCTGCCTTCCAGACTTAACTACACACCTTTTCCTACAAATCTGCTGGTTATTACCTACACTTACAACTACAGAAGGCTCATCCCTGTCAATTATAGTATATAAGTAAAAATATGTCAAACTAATTAAATATTTTTCCTCAATAGAAATACAGTGGTTGTGATTAGTGCTTCTTTAATAAGCCTTTGAACATAAAAGACGCTTCCATTTTTTTTTAAAAGTATTGATATGTAATAGAGGGTAATCTTACTCTGTTTTACACAACAGTCCATACTACAACTCCTTATGATGCACAAATCAGATTACAGAATAAAACTATGTTGTTGTTTATACAATTCCCTAAAACTATTATGACCCAACTATCTCTTGTATGAATAGTTATTGTTATTTTTTTACACTTAAGAATAATATATTGCTTCTATACTAATTAGATTAATATGCAAAGTTCTTGATCACATTTATGAAACAACATACAAACTTCTACTGCCCTCATGGAGAATAATTAACTCAATAATAAAAGTTCATTAGATTTTGAAAGATACATAAAATAACTGAATTTAATTTCTTTGTAACACACTAAGCATTTGTCTTACCTCAGAGATATTTCCACATTTAATGATATACAATTCTTACAACTGCAGAAACCATTAGAGAGGTCATAGAAGTTAAAAAACGCCTTGTTAAAGTAGGGTCATTCACATAGAAAAGACTAACTGCTAGAGGGAGTGTGGATAGTAAACAAGGTAAAAGAAGGTCCAGTCAAAAACTATGGATTTTGTGAATCTTAAAAAAAAATACATATAGCATCAGATTTGGAGCAAACAGAGCTGTTCACGACCAATACCTAACTAATTATACCAAATTCTCACTGATGATAAACTATTCTGTAAGGGAAAAATATTTCCAAGATTATTGTTATTATTCCCGTATCAAAAACATGAAAATACACAGATAAATACATTGTGCAAATCAACAAACTTTAAACACACTTAGCCCAGTACTTCGCTATGAGATCTGAAAGAACCCCCTTCCTTCTACTATTGATGTGTAGGCCAAGATTAAATAAATTATTAAACAGTAGATGAAAATATTTAAAGTAAAAGAAGAGTAAGGCTTGTAACAAGCAGAACATGTTTGTAATATGGAGACCAGGCAGGTACGTGCTGCTACCAGTATGTATGTATGTCAGAACCTACTAGCAGAGTTACAGTGGTGGCCACAGTAATTACTCTGGTATCCAGCTGTGAAGCAGTTACTGAGAACACCGCAAACCTATACACAAGTTTTAACAGAAATCAATTCATCATGATATTAATGATGTATTCACTGTGCCAGATAAATAGTGGTGATGATACTACAAGAGTTTAAACAATGGAGATAGCTGAGCTGATATATAGCACTAATAACACAGAAATAGTCCTCATTTCACTTTCAGTTAACCAGCCTTTTGATTTTTTAGTTCACAAGGCTTGCATTTCTTGAAATGTCATAAATTGGATTTATTTGTCTATGTATCTGACTGGAATACAAGTTAACTTCAGATAACGAGAACAAGTGATTGGTCGAATGGTATAGTATGATGCTAACATTAATATGAATGATTTAACTAACAACTGGCTTCAAAACAGAGTAACTAACTTTACCTTAGTTATTTCTGAAATAGCTTGGTAGTGAATATTATTAAGGACATGTAATAATTTACTGTGAGGCTAAAGGAAGTGAGTAATATTTGAACCTCTATGGAAAATTGTATAACTTGATTGAGAATTAATCATGTTATCATATACAAGTGACAGTGTAACTGATAAGAAATTCAGTAGAGAATATTGCAGACTCAACAAAATGATTCCTGAGGCATTTAATATCTCTGTCACTTGAGAGGAAACTACTTGGGAGGAAAAACAACAAGAAAATTGTACAGATGACAGTAATTCTATTTTTACTAATATCATTAAAAGAAATATGGAGTTTTATGCCTTCTATATAAATTGACAGTCTGTGGACTATCAAGAGGAAACTCCATCTTTGGTGTGAATTAAGATATTCTCAGCAGGTCAATCTGATGTAATCATCACAACTTTGTGGTAACGATTTGACAATTGAGTAGGTTATCAAATCGATGTTTTTTCATAACAATTGTGCAAACACAATGTTCTGTTCAATAGTACACAGAATTATAGCAAGAAAAAGCATTAATTTTTACAAAAAATGAGTTGAACTTGATATTATCTACAAACCAGTCACAGATTGGTAATAATAGTTACTTTGACCTTAAAACTGTTGATTCCAACCAGGTGTAAATTGCCAAGACATACTCAAGGCTCAAAGCCCTAACAGTGAAAGTAATGCCAGCTGACACAACTTAATATAAACCACCACTGATGCTGCTGCAAGTGGTGAAACAAATTGTAGTCATTTTGAAATTCAACCAATCCTGAATTCTTACTCTTACCTCTAAGATTATGGCTCAATCGCAGTAATGAATAGCACAATACTTGTTACAATTTTCACCCACATAACAGAAAAGAACTTCTATTGTATACACTCACATACATCTCAAGAGAAACATTTCAGTATTAATTTTTTACCTTATCATCTTGTGTTATTACTAGCAACTAATTAAAGATAAGGAATTTCATAGCATCATGACAACTATATTATTTTAAAAGATCAATACTTCACAGATGAACACACCTCTTCCTAATGCAACACATTTTAACTTGTGCAGGAATATTCTGTTAGCAAGAAGAGCGTACTAACAAACTGAAATCTATGTGTGTGGATTACACTAAAAAGTGAAATTTTCTTACTTTTCTCACTTTTACAAATAAACATTTCATCTCACTGACTAGCAAATATATAATAAATTTTGATTATACTTTAAGAACTCATTATTTAACTAATTTTACTGAAAGTGGTAAGAAGGATAATCAAGAACATAACTTTCAAACAACTACAGATTGCTGTTCCTCAACAGATTGGGTCATGTGCAACATATTCAGACAAACATTAATAAACAGAAAACAAAGAGAGTTAATAGATATCACTGTACAATACATTCTTAGTATATCAATGAGAATTTCCCATGCCAATAGTACTTTTCATACAAAAGTGAATTTGCACAGTAATTACTGTAATAAGAGCCTTGCCCCTTTTGCTTAGCCTAATGTGCTAATTCACAATTAGTTACCAACCAAAGAGAACAGCAGGCGAGTAAAAGGTATGTCTTGTTGTTGTGGGACATTAAGCATGTACTGTATAACTCTGTAAGCAGCTTTAAGTTATAAACCTACCTCTTCCAAAATATAAACAGCTTTTATCGGCTATATTTCACCCCCTTCTGTCATCTTGGATAGCAAAATGAAATATCTGTTCACAGCAAAATGACAATGTTCCACATGAATAGCTGATAGGTTCTGCTACAAGGATACTTAATATACTAGAGTTAGAATTACACTCTCAATTTCTGCTTCTCAAAAACTAAGGCCATAGCTATACAAAAATCCACTGTCCCCTCGTTCCATCGCCTCATATAAAATTTACATAACCTCTAAGAATTTATTTTTAAGTAATGCCCCAGAATGAAAGCATCAGTAAATCTGAAGATTTCAAAAAATCCAAGATCCACATTATTTGAATTTAAATAAATTTAATAGCAATACAGCGATGCTTCAGTGGAAATTTTCTTTGTCATCTAATTACCACTTATTATTTTATTATTATTGTCATCTTATACACTTTGAGTGATAAACTCCTCCATCCATTTACTTTTTCTGCGTATGAATTATAATTTTGAATTTAAACAACTATATTGGCATATTATTCACAATTTTTCTCGGCAATTTGTTCCAATCACTGACACCTTTACCCACAACTGAAACATTCCCCACACCCTTGTGTCTGAAATTGAGTGCCAGCAATACCCAAGTTAAATTAAATGAACTGACTAATGGTTCCAACATTACTTTACAGAGTAAGTTATTTTTACAAAATCTCCATTAAAATCACCATACACAACTATCTTAGCTACTTAAAATATTAATAAGAGTACAAATTAGTTCAGAAAAGTAGAAAAATTTCCAGAGTGTATTCTATATACAGTTACCATTAAAATTCATTATTGAAATTTAGGCATGTAGCACAGGCTTCAAATTGTTGATCAAGACAAAACTTACCGATATATAAAGTATCAAAACAATTTCTAACCTAAGTGAAAACTCCTCCTTTATCCAAGTTTGTTTCACAATAGTGCAAAGCTAAATTACAGTCAGTTACATTTGTCATAGTTATTCCTGTAGTTATATGATGTCCAGGACAAGCACAAACATGAGTTCTATCAATAGCATTTGATACATTTATATGAACTAGCAATTCATCCACTTTGTTTGATAACCCGCTGATATTCTAATGTAATAAATGAATCGCTGGATGATTTTTAACTTGGGCACCATAAAAATCATTATTCTTTAAAATAATTTCTATTATAACTCTGCATAATACTTGACCCTAATCTAAAAAGGGATTGCCCTAACACAATTTACAACAGGAATCTTTTCATGAGAATTGGGGCCAAATTAAACATCCTACTATCAGATCTGACAGAACACCCTTCCCTCTACTATTCAGGTGTAGGATATGCCTAGTATAACCCCTTCTATCAGAGGGTCTACAGGTTCCAAGCTGGCAACTATATCAGCTCTTCTAAATTAAACTAGAAAACTAAGAATAATTATCTCCTTATAACAGAAGTTTAATTGCAGTGACTGTTTTTTATGCAGAAGCTTAAAAATAACTTCACATTATGGGAACAAGTCAGTGGCATTAGGGAACAAATAAGTGGTTTAGTAGAGACATAATTTCGTACTGACTTCAAAAGGGAAAAATAGTGTAACAGCAGGATCACTTAAGAACTTGCAAGGCACCTCGTTAATTAGTGATAATTAGCGTCCTGGTGGCACTACTCACCACGGCGTGTATTTCAGTTCTTAATTAAATGTTCCTATAATTACAGGTTCAGTCTTTATCAGGTCGCCAGCGGAGATACCGCAACTAATTCTAAGAATTTACAGTCATTCACAAAAATTAATCACGTGAAAGAGTCTGCAGTGGCAGTTACCAAAAAATATGAGTAGGAATCGTCACCACATAAATCACAAAAAAGTTTGCATTCAGAGCACACCTTTATTGTCTGGATAAACATAAAAAAATACACCGCCGAAGTACCCACCAGTTACAATGACTCGTGAAATCGAACTTCTCTTCCAAAGCGTGCAGGATTCGAACCGAGTAGTTACACGTAATATGTGGTGCCACTCTCACAATAATTTGTTTGGATCACCGTCCCCGTTTGAGTACACTGACACTCCAAATACTTCTTGAAATCACAGTACCAGTTAGCTGAACAGTCACAAGCACTTTTTTTAAGTAATCGTCCTCGCGGTATCGTTCTTAACAAACGGCCACTCCCGCCATTAGCTTCACACGTTGCAGCCGCATACTATAGACTCCTGCCATCTTGCTCTCACTGTCAAAGATAATCCCTCACCGACATACTCTCGATTCGCGTCAGTTCGATTGCATCGTTACACCCCCCTCGTTGGCTTTAAGGCGCAAGATACGGTTGACAAACGCGTATCCTTTCGCCGGACTCCACCTTACTGACAGCTGAGAATTTTTTTTTCCAAACCCTAACAAAAATCTGGTGGTACTCGACTAAGTCATTTACAAAAAATTGGTACACCAATAGAACAAAACATCAGACCAAATATAACATCGAAGAAAACATCAAATACAAAAGTTAAACCTCACCAAAACACCCCAGTCTCTTTGAGTATACACAACTAGGATATGACAATAACCACAAATGAAGAAAAAATTGAAAATTATTAGAAGTCATTCAGTTTCCTCCGGAAACACCGGGCAGTCACTTTCCTTCTCACAAACCACAGGATACATTGATTACAATTCCCTGCCTCGGGGCCACACTCCTATGATTCACAAACTAACAGTACTGAGATTACTCTTCCGCTCGAAGCCAGTCAAATCAGTAGGAAAATCCTCCCCATGCTTACATTCCCCTTTTGTGGACCCTTCTTTATTTTGAGAAAGAAGCAAGTTAAATGAACCAAATAAGTCATGCCACATAGACAACACTACGGTCCGAAAATGTGCAAATGCGGGAAGCATGGTGGTACCAGGAGGCGAGCCCTTTTACTCTATTGTTTGACTCCCCCACCACCATGTGTCTCCGCACACCGATAGGGTTTGAGTGACACGACATTGAAAGTGCCCCTCAATCTCCCGTCACTAGGGTATTCCAAAACAAAAGCATTTACAAACCGGTAATACCCCACACAAAATCCCCACACCTATCTGATCTAGTGACGCTTATTCTAGACATCCCTTCATAGTGTAACTCAAAACATTTATTGCTTAACCTATACCAAGTATCCTCGTGACCTACCTCAACCAAAGGAAAACACCTAGTGGGAAATACTAAACTAAGCAAACTTATAAGATACAAGACTTTTAAGAAAGAAATCAAGGTTTGTACTAAACACTTATATTGAAAGTGTACTTCAAACTTAAAACCTATGAAAATCAAATTTTTTTTCCCAACATAAACTATTTACAAGGAAAAAACTAAAAATTGTTGTGCATAATAATATAAATCCCTAATGCTAAAATAAGAATGGTTGTATTTGGATTTCAGTATGTCGAGACCCTCGTGAAACAAGTCCAATTTACTTTTGGACCAGAATGAGATTATTTCTTTTTTCTTAACATACACTCCCGGCTCTTTCCTCCTAACCTTCCTTTTCTTTCTACGTTTCCTTTTTTCCATTGTGGCATTACCCTTTCCAAAAGGCTCCAGTGGATGTTGGAGAATAAAATCTTTCATTCAAATATTTGAAAACACTGTAGTATGACCATTTGTGTTAGCACTAAAGAACTGTTCAACATGTACAAATTGCTTGCATTTTCCACTGCTTTGGTGATGTGGTGTGAAGAGAAAATGAGGTCTGTCCCGCAAGGAAACATCAAAGTATGTATGTGGTTTGCCAACTTAGTGACAAAAGTGAGTTTACAATGTTTAAAGATAGCTTTGGCCATAGGCAGTTTGCTTTTCGCAATAGAAATCGTAGTAATATCACCTACATGAACACCTGTGTCGGGGCAATGATCTTCTGAAATTAATTGGACACTATCGGGCTTAACTTGAGCACCAGGATGGGAGTTAACAGGCAAGATATCATGCGAAACAGGAATTGTTTCCTGGGCCAAAACAATGTTCTTATCGGTTACTGGTACTAGAAGTTCCATCTGTGAATCATCAGAGGATTGTAAATTATTCTGAGGATCAAGGTTACCTAATTTCAAGTTATTCTGAGACTCAAGCTTATCTGGACGAAATTCAGTTACAAAATTGAGATTATCTGACGTCATTTTCTGGATCTTTGATCTCAAATTAAGATTACCTTGCTTAAGTTCCCCAAACTTTAGCTGCAATTGGTTATGAAAATCAGCCCGCAAGCTATCCATATTTGATTGCAAAGAATTATTAATAGCATGCAACTCCCCTTGAAAATCAGACCGCAAGCTATCCATATTTGATTGCAAAGAATCATTAATAGTATGCAGATCATTAATATTTGAATCCATCTTGGCTCCCAAGGACTTTAAGTATTCAAACATAGTGGACAGTGACAGCTCTGGTGCCACAGAAGCGGATGTCAACTGATCGGTGTGCCCATCACAAGTATCATCCAAAGGCTCGCGGTTTGGCACCACCAGCCCCCCATCACCCACATCACTCTCAGACGCCATGGCACAACCCAACCTTAACTAAAATTTACCAAGTTACTCTTGAAACAAACTAGGACCACAAAATACTTCAGTCACCAATACTTCCCTCTCAGACAAGGTACCCGTCTTCGCATCAAAGTTCCAGAAATTACTTTGCTCCAAAAAAATTAAAAACACTCGGGAATTATCTAACACTTTATAACCAAAGCATTACAAGAATAATTAGTTGACTCCCGTCTCATCAAAAATTAAATTTTCCACTCATGTGGTTCCTTAAAATTTAATAGATGTCGAAAGAAACGAAAATATTACTCCAGTGAGTCCACAGGAAAATTATTAAAAAAATTCCGTTAACACGAAAACTAACTACTGACTCAAACTGACAAGTTGCTATTTTAAACAAATTGCTTGGAGATTTTCCCACTCATTTGGCTATTTAAAAATTCAATAAAGGTCAAAAGGAATTTACTTCGACCAGTTCACATGAAATTAACAAAATTCTGTTTGAAAACGAAAAACTACTCCTGTCAGTTTGTGAACCTTACATTAAAAATTTAAATTTGCACTTCCCTTGTGATGAGAAGTAATCGCCATGTTTTCTCGGACTGCTACTGGCTCTCGCAAAGCTCCAACCCCTCAGAAGTTCTCGTAGATTGCCGTTGACGCTGCTTTTCTGCTCACTCCGTAACCCGCGAAGTTTCTGCGATGTTGCTAGCCTCGCAGACTGTCAGAGTCAATACTGTTGCACGCCTCCGCTTGCACCGTCTTGCCGTATACCGTCTATGCTTACTGCATATGGCGCACTCTGTTGTTCCAATTGTCGTTAATTGTCGATTTTCCTACTCGGTTTTTCACAGCATAAAATTCACTTCGGTGTTGACTAGTGTCATTTACTACTTCCGTTTTCACTTATACTGTCCTGTCACGGGAAAGCCATGCAAGGCACCTCGCTAATTAGTGATAATTAGCGTCCTGGTGGCACTGCTCACCACGGCGTGTATTTCAGTTCTTAATTAAATGTTCCTATAATTACAGGTTCAGTCTTTATCAGGTCGCCAGCGGAGATACCGCAACTAATTCTAAGAATTTACAGTCATTCACAAAAATTAATCACGTGGAAGACGTCTGCAGTGGCAGTTACCAAAAAAATATGAGTAGGAATCGTCACCACATAAATCACAAAAAAGTTTGCATTCAGAGCACACCTTTATTGTCTGGATAAACATAAAAAAATACACCGCCGAAGTACCCACCAGTTACAATGACTCGTGCAATCGAACTTCTCTTCCAAAGCGTGCAGGATTCGAACCGAGTAGTTACACGTAATATGTGGTGCCACTCTCACAATAATTTGTTCGGAACACCGTCCCCGTTTGAGTACACTGACACTCCAAATACTTCTTGAAATCACAGTACCAGTTAGCTGAACAGTCACAAGCACTTTTTTTAAGTAATCGTCCTCGCGGTATCGTTCTTAACAAACGGCCACTCCCGCCATTAGCTTCACACGTTGCAGCCGCATACTATAGACTCCTGCCATCTTGCTCTCACTGTCAAAGATAATCCCTCACCGACACTACTCTCGATTCGCGTCAGTTCGATTGCATCGTTACACCCCCCTCGTTGGCTTTAAGGCGCAAGATACGGTTGACAAACGCGTATCCTTTCGCCGGACTCCACCTTACTGACAGCTGAGAATTTTTTTCCAAACCCTAACAATAATCTGGTGGTACTCGACTAAGTCATTTACAAAAAATTTGGTACATCAATAGAACAAAACATCAGACCAAATATAACATCGAAGAAAACATCAAATACAAAAGTTAAACCTCACCAAAACACCCCAGTCTCTTTGAGTATACACAACTAGGATATGACAATAACCACAAATGAAGAAAAACTTGAAAATTATTAGAAGTCATTCAGTTTCCTCCGGAAACACCGGGCAGTCACTTTCCTTCTCACAAACCACAGGATACATTGATTACAATTCCCTGCCTCGGGGCCACACTCCTATGATTCACAAACTAACAGTACTGAGATTACTCTTCCGCTCGAAGCCAGTCAAATCAGTAGGAAAATCCTCCCCATGCTTACATTCCCCTTTTGTGGACCCTTCTTTATTTTGAGAAAGAAGCAAGTTAAATGAACCAAATAAGTCATGCCACATAGACAACACTACGGTCCGAAAATGTGCAAATGCGGGAAGCATGGTGGTACCAGGAGGCGAGCCCTTTTACTCTATTGTTTGACTCCCCCACCACCATGTGTCTCCGCACACCGATAGGGTTTGAGTGACACGACATTGAAAGTGCCCCTCAATCTCCCGTCACTAGGGTATTCCAAAACAAAAGCATTTACAAACCGGTAATACCCCACACAAAATCCCCACACCTATCTGATCTAGTGACGCTTATTCTAGACATCCCTTCATAGTGTAACTCAAAACATTTATTGCTTAACCTATACCAAGTATCCTCGTGACCTACCTCAACCAAAGGAAAACACCTAGTGGGAAATACTAAACTAAGCAAACTTATAAGATACAAGACTTTTAAGAAAGAAATCAAGGTTTGTACTAAACACTTATATTGAAAGTGTACTTCAAACTTAAAACCTATGAAAATCAAATTTTTTTTCCCAACATAAACTATTTACAAGGAAAAAACTAAAAATTGTAGTGCATAATAATATAAATCCCTAATGCTAAAATAAGAATGGTTGTATTTGAATTTCAGTATGTCGAGACCCTCGTGAAACAAGTCCAATTTACTTTTGGACCAGAATGAGATTATTTCTTTTTTCTTAACATACACTCCCGGCTCTTTCCTCCTAACCTTCCTTTTCTTTCTACGTTTCCTTTTTTCCATTGTGGCATTACCCTTTCCAAAAGGCTCCAGTGGATGTTGGAGAATAAAATCTTTCATTCAAATATTTGAAAACACTGTAGTATGACCATTTGTGTTAGCACTAAAGAACTGTTCAACATGTACAAATTGCTTGCCACAATATTTTCCACTGCTTTGGTGATGTGGTGTGAAGAGAAAATGAGGTCTGTCCCGCAAGGAAACATCAAAGTATGTATGTGGTTTGCCAACTTAGTGACAAAAGTGAGTTTACAATGTTTAAAGATAGCTTTGGCCATAGGCAGTTTGCTTTTCGCAAT
This sequence comes from Vandiemenella viatica, assembly GCA_031002005.1. Classification (NCBI taxonomy): domain Eukaryota; kingdom Metazoa; phylum Arthropoda; class Insecta; order Orthoptera; family Morabidae; genus Vandiemenella; species Vandiemenella viatica. The sequence goes on from JARYHS010008658.1 coordinate 15,752, forward strand.
AGAAATCGTAGTAATATCACCTACATGAACACCTGTGTCGGGGCAATGATCTTCTGAAATTAATTGGACACTATCGGGCTTAACTTGAGCACCAGGATGGGAGTTAACAGGCAAGATATCATGCGAAACAGGAATTGTTTCCTGGGCCAAAACAATGTTCTTATCGGTTACTGGTACTAGAAGTTCCATCTGTGAATCATCAGAGGATTGTAAATTATTCTGAGGATCAAGGTTACCTAATTTCAAGTTATTCTGAGACTCAAGCTTATCTGGACGAAATTCAGTTACAAAATTGAGATTATCTGACGTCATTTTCTGGATCTTTGATCTCAAATTAAGATTACCTTGCTTAAGTTCCCCAAACTTTAGCTGCAATTGGTTATGAAAATCAGCCCGCAAGCTATCCATATTTGATTGCAAAGAATTATTAATAGCATGCAACTCCCCTTGAAAATCAGACCGCAAGCTATCCATATTTGATTGCAAAGAATCATTAATAGTATGCAGATCATTAATATTTGAATCCATCTTGGCTCCCAAGGACTTTAAGTATTCAAACATAGTGGACAGTGACAGCTCTGGTGCCACAGAAGCGGATGTCAACTGATCGGTGTGCCCATCACAAGTATCATCCAAAGGCTCGCGGTTTGGCACCACCAGCCCCCCATCACCCACATCACTCTCAGACGCCATGGCACAACCCAACCTTAACTAAAATTTACCAAGTTACTCTTGAAAGAAACTAGGACCACAAAATACTTCAGTCACCAATACTTCCCTCTCAGACAAGGTACACGCCTTCGCATCAAAGTTCCAGAAATTACTTTGCTCCAAAAAAAATTAAAAACACTCGGGAACTAGCTAACACTTTATAACCAAAGCATTACAAGAATAATTAGTTGACTCCCGTCTCATCAAAAATTAAATTTTCCACTCATGTGGTTCCTTAAAATTTAATAGAAGTCGAAAGAAACAAAAAAATTACTCCAGTGAGTCCACAGGAAAATTATAAAAAAAAATTTCCGTTAACACGAAAACTAACTACTGACTCAAACTGACAAGTTGCTATTTTAAACAAATTGCTTGGAGATTTTCCCACTCATTTGGCTATTTAAAAATTCAATAAAGGTCGAAAGGAATTTACTCCGACCAGTTCACATGAAATTAACAAAATTCTGTTTGAAAACGAAAAACTACTCCTGTCAGTTTGTGAACCTTACATTAAAAATTTAAATTTGCACTTCCCTTGTGATGAGAAGTAATCGCCATGTTTTCTCGGACTGCTACTGGCTCTCGCAAAGCTCCAACCCCTCAGAAGTTCTCGTAGATCGCCGTTGACGCTGCTTTTCTGCTCACTCCGTAACACGCGAAGCTTCTGCGATGTTGCTAGCCTCGCAGACTGTCAGAGTCAATACTGTTGCACGCCTCCGCTTGCACCGTCTTGCCGTATACCGTCTATGCTTACTGCATATGGCGCACTCTGTTGTTCCGATTGTCGTTAATTGTCGATTTTCCTACTCGGTTTTTCACAGCATAAAATTCACTTCGGTGTTGACTAGTGTCATTTACTACTCCGTTTTCACTTATACTGTCCTGTCACGGGAAAGCCATGCAAGGCACCTCGTTAATTAGTGATAATTAGCGTCCTGGTGGCACTACTCAACACGGCGTGTATTTCAGTTCTTAATTAAATGTTCCTATAATTACAGGTTCAGTCTTTATCAGGTCGCCAGCGGAGATACCGCAACTAATTCTAAGAATTTACATTCACAAAAATTAATCACGTGGAAAAGTCTGCAGTGGCAGTTACCAAAAAATATGAGTAGGAATCGTCACCACATAAATCACAAAAAAGTTTGCATTCAGAGCACACCTTTATTGTCTGGATAAACATAAAAAAATACACCGCCGAAGTACCCACCAGTTACAATGACTCGTGCAATCGAACTTCTCTTCCAAAGCGTGCAGGATTCGAACCGAGTAGTTACACGTAATATGTGGTGCCACTCTCACAATAATTTGTTCGGAACACCGTCCCCGTTTGAGTACACTGACACTCCAAATACTTCTTGAAATCACAGTACCAGTTAGCTGAACAGTCACAAGCACTTTTTTTAAGTAATCGTCCTCGCGGTATCGTTCTTAACAAACGGCCACTCCCGCCATTAGCTTCACACGTTGCTGCCGCATACTATAGACTCCTGCCATCTTGTTCTCACTGTCAAAGATAATCCCTCACCGACACTACTCTCGATTCGCGTCAGTTCGATTGCATCGTTACAAGCTTATGTCAAGGAAAGAAAAGTTTATTGCTTCATCAGTGAAGAAGCATTTGCAAACTCTAGAAGATGGATCATGTTCCCCCATATAAGTCCTCAACACGTCATATGGCTTTTACGACAATGCCATACAATATCTGCAAGCCTGAGGTGTTCACCGTCAAGACTTATGCCACTTGAAATGTATGTTGTTCAGATCTGTTCCAGTAAGAGTTAATCGAGGCAACAATTAATTACTTCTTGTTAAAGGTGGACAGAGTTGCTTTAGATGAGGAAAGCCTTTCCGATGTAATTTCTTCACTATAGAGTAGACAGAGGGAATGAATCCAGTGTTGATGTTTACTCAAGATGGAGTTGTCGTTTTTTACATTTTTCTAACAAAATTGTCCTCTATGTACAGCTGTGCACGTTATGAGAACTGCCTGTGTCTTCATGGAAGTAATGCGTCTGTAGAGAGTGTTTTCTCCTCATTGAACATGATGTGACTGATTACAGAAGCTTTTTTTTTAACAGTTTAACGTCCCTTTTTAACAACGTGGTCTTTAGAGACGGGAAAGGATGGGGGCAAGGAATGGGAAGGAATTCGGCCATGGCCTTTTGAAGGAAGCATCCCGGCATTCACCTGGAGTGATTTGGGGGGTCACAGAAGCATTTCAAGTTATGATGATCATATCGACAAATTTTTCCAAAACGTGTCAACAATTTTCAGGCAAGCTCGGATCGAGACAAGATCTTAAGTAGGTTCATTCCTCTGAGAAATACCATCGATAAGTTAGAGGTAAAATCAGGTACCATATCACTGAAAATACAAAATACATAAAAATGTAAATTTATTTCATTAAAATTAATCCCATTTAATTATAAAACTTACAACATTGCAGCATGTTGCTAGGACAGATGTCGAAAGCGTCCCCGGATTCGGTGAAAAACTTCTGGTA
>JARYHS010008664.1:0-30177 GCA_031002005.1 Vandiemenella viatica
TTTTGTAGTTTCTGACAAGAACAAAACAACTGGTTTATGTAGTCACCAAAGCAAATAAAGCTGTAGTATATTGGCACACTCTGTGTTCTGCAACTAACATTAAGAAACTTAAAATTTTAATCATACAATTTGGTGTCATTTCTTTAGCAAGCTTATGCCAGAAACTTGAGATTTTATAAGCAAAATAATTGTAAGCATCTTAGAATTTTAGTAAATTCTAGCCTCTCACCTTTAGGTATTAGAGGGGAAAGCTTATTCTGTAGTAAAGATAGTTTTTCAGTTCATGTATAGGTTATGGGAGTGAAACTTTGTATAGCATAGAGATACCGTAACCAAACACACTAAATAAATCCTTTAGGAATAATAAAGACACCCGACAGATTCCGGGAAGACCTAAAAATCTAATATAACATGTATTATTTTAAGTAATTCCAGTCAATAGAACCGATTTTATAAAGACCTTAAATTTATTTTTCATCACGACATGGGGTCATTTAGAAATTATTTCGACCGATCTAAAGTAGATACAGAGATGAGACAACTTTCAGAATACGTGATCTAATTCAGAGATCTCATGGTAATTTAGATTTGCGATAAAACTAATAGAAATAAAATTATAAGATTAAAACTGAAATCACACTTTGGTTACGTCGTAGTTTAAACTTTCCCTGCACCAATTTTAATAAAAGTTACACCAATAAACTCGGGAATTTTGTAGAACACAGTGATAGTAAAATAGTTTGCATAAATCGTGGCGTAATAAAATGACGAAAAGTAGAAATTTCCAGCACAATAGTACTTCCCCAAAGTAGAGAAATAGTTTCACTCCTACCCTTACAACTTTTAAACCAGTTGCTTAAAATTATTCACTAAATATCCATTATTTCACAATTAAATATGTAGAAACACTGCCACACTTAAGTTTTGGATAACCGTTTAATTACTGAGATATTTCAGATCTAAATCGTCTATGTGTGAGCAGAAAGTCGCGTTCTGGCTCTGACGTCAGCGAAGGTATAAATCAGGGCGCGTGGTGAAGACGGGTCTTTTGTCTTTTCCGGGTTTGAAGTCGTGCTAATAAAATGTTATAGGCGTGTGTGCGTTGGTAGGTTGGCAACTCCGACTTATGTTGGTAGCTCAGTTCTTCAGTTGGCACTACCGGGTTCGGCCATCATGATTGGGCGTGGCTCTGTTTACTCACCATGAACTTGTAAACATTGCAAAGGGCTCGGTCGGTAGTTTCTCTTCACAATCTGCAAACTTGTGGAACGAGTGTTTTATGCCTGCTCAACTGTAAATGCAATTTTGAACTTTGATTTTGAAGAATAAAACCTTGAAGTTTTCTAAAAGTGACTTTGTGTGCTTCAGTTGTTAGCATAGAACCCTTTTCTATATTCTGGGTAACGAATATAGTGGCGACCTGAGCATTCAGTTGAGTTACTTTGGCTACATGGTCAAATCCAAATTATTTAACGAGTTTTAAAGAGAACTGTTAGTCGACAAGAGTAAGTTAAGGCACATAAGCGATACTACAACCCCGGTATCGGTCTTGTTTCCTTACATAATGTGTTGGAGTTTATAAATAAAAGATTCAACAGTATGTTTACTAAATAGTATATGAGATTGAACTGGAATCAACATATTCATTGATACAGGAATTCGAGGTGCTTACCACAGCACAGGGAGGGATACTTTACCAATAAAAATGGGAGCAGCAAGGTCAAAGAAGATTAGAACCAATCAATAGTCAGCTGTCACAAAGACCATTTGAGTGATGAGAAAATCCAGGATGCATACAATTTGTGGAAATTATCGCAGGGCCCAGTTAGTATGTGATAAGATAAAGGAGCTGGATTGTGGATCATTGGAGGACAGGTGGAGGATGTAGAGAGTGCTGGGAATTTACAGTGTGACAGGGCTTGCAGGGATATTGGTTGAAGAATTAGGAATAGTACGTGGAAGGTAAAAGGTGACCAAGACCACAAGCTGGCACTCAGTTTCATGCGTAAAGGAAGGAGAAAAATTCCTTTTTTGTGGAAGGGTGTTAGGGTTTGTAGCAGATTACTAAATTAAGTAATTTACCAAAAACGCAGAGGTAATGTAAAATTTGTAAATTACTAAAGTAGATGGGGAAGCAATTTAATACTCAGATTATATAAGATAATTATAAGTAAATAAAACTAAGAAGGGGTAATTAGATGACTAAGGAAAGTGGTACTGGGTCTTGTGCTCTATCGCAATTAAATGAATAAAAATTTGGCATTTTTTTCTATACTGACAGCGGAGCGATCTGTTGGCCTGCTTTGGAACTGCAACAACAATTGGCCAGCTGGCAGAGCACCCTAGCGAGGCAGTAAGTAGCAGGCCCCGTGGGAAAACGTTTAAGCAGAGCCTCCTTATGGAATATTTAAGTGGCTATGGAGTACTGATCGCCTTCACAATAGAAGATATTTAAGCAATGGCAGCACAGATTTTTACTAAATATTGAAATAAATGGAATTGAGCGCACGCTCCAGTGGCAATCGATCTGCACATTCTTCCATCTTTCTCCTTCCCTCTACCCACTACTTTTGTCCTAAAAAAGTATTTCCATCCAGGAAATCTCAGAATGCAAAAGATAAAATGATCATAGTGTACAGCACAGGAGAGCAGTTTACAGCATAAAATTCCTAAGAATTTATTCAAAGGTCTTGGTTGTCATTTAAATCAGCTCTCGTACCATGTGAGGTGTGTTGTTAGCATTTTGACGAGTAGTAAGTTTAAAGCAGCCGTGCGACTCAACAGCCTACCTCGGCAGGAGGTTTGATTGTCGACAATGCAAAACGAATACATTTCTCTCTGCTGATTGATGCTTGGTTCCGATTTTAGTGAAACTTTCCGTCCAGGCAAATGACTGCAAGGACAGCCTCTACCTGACGCTGGCTTCAAGTACTGTGTGAATGTCTCTTAAATAATGTACACAGTGAAACTTTAAAGAATTTGGTCCCATCCGGGGATAAAATCCAATTAGTGTGCACATATTGTCAATTTGGGTGCTTAAAACTTTCGGGCTGTATTATGCCTTCCTTCCTTTCTTTTAATATGGATGGCAGCTGATTAATATCAAGAGGTAGGTGAGTGGCATAGACTGGCGAACTGACAAAAAAGAAACATATTAAAACGGTGAAATATGACAGCTAATTGTATAAAATATTGTGGAGCCACTCTCTAAAAATAATTCAATAGAGGCCATTCTGTCCTCCATTCAGGAGGACGGGTGTTCGAATCCACGTCCGGCCATCCAGATTTGGGTTTTCAATGCTTTCCACAAATCACTCCAGGTGAATGCATAGATCCTATCTTCAAACGCCCAAGAACGAATTGCCCCCCGTGCCATGTACCCGTTCCTTTGCAGTCTCTAATGACGTAGACTAGGCGTAAAGTCTTATAAAAAAAAACTATGTTTAAAATGAGTTTCCACACCACAGACGACAATTAAAAGAAAAAAAAAAAAAAGAAGTGGAACATTCACTTTCTCTCCCGTCTCTTTTCTTTCCTCTTTCCTCTTTTCATTCCTCTTCCTTTCCCTAATCTTTTTTTTTTTAATTATAAAAGTATGAGTAGCAAGGCCAAACTAATGTTCTCTATACTTGTTTATTACTTGGTTTGGAATAAGAGTGTTCAGTCAAAAAGTATATAACCTTTACTGATAGCTTATTATCCCAATTGAAATTCTCATATGTGGGTGCCAATTCTGAGCATGATCCATTATTCCTGAATGGAGCCATACATAGAGTGAATGTGAGATCAGTGCAAGTGGTCCCCCAACCAGAAGCAGTGACGGTGCATTGCCTCTGGTTGCATTAAGTCCAGAGCAGGTCACAACAGCAGATCTGCAATGGAACGGGTGTCACTGGCTACCACCAGCTCATTGTAGCCACCTTTTAGCTCTCACTCGCATCTATGTTAGATGAGTGTTATTGTAAGTGGTGTAAGCACTTGTTTGTTGTGTGTGGTACACGTGTTACACTTGTGAAATAAACACATCCCTCGTTGCAATCAACAATTTATTCCCTCATATTGCCCCTGTTAAATGGTTTAAATGATTTGTTTGTGAATTCTGGGTTCAGCAGTCTTGTAAGCATTCATATGCCTCTTCAGCCACTGGCAAGGCCACTTGTGTTGCTGTGCTGTGTGTGTAACTGTAAAACTTGTCGAATATTTGTCTTATTCAGAGTAAATAGCTGTAAGCAATTTCTTGCCTCTTCCGCCACTCCTGTGGCTTCGTTTCCATGTGCTGATTAATGTGTGTGTTGATGTGCTTTCTTGTAAGCGATTAATCGCCTCTTCAGCCACTTGTGAGGCCATTGTGTAACTGTAAGTTGTGTATGCATTACTGTTTTGATCAAGTTTCTCACTGGTCGGTATTAATTTCTGTAAGCAAATTTTTTGCCTCTTCTGCCATGGCGATGGCTTCGTTTAGTTGTGTGATCTTGTTAGTGAATTAACACCTCTTCAACCACTTACATGGTCACTGTGTATCTGTAATACTCTGTAATTGTGGAACAGTTTCTCACTGCCGTAATTGTATCAGTTTAGTGTCTTATAATTCTACACTTGTGTTATTTTGTTCAATTTCCATTTCACCAAATACAATGAAACACGGTAATGTCACTGCATTCTGTAGGATGGTCAGCTCGCCTCATGCCTGCTGCATTAGGACATCCAATTCAGTGTGTGAGGATACGTGTTCGTTAGTAATTTATTTCCAGTGAGATCCATTCTTCTACGTTTGTGTTTACCCTTTTCTATTGTCTTTGTTTTCATTGCGTCTGCCACTTATTTGTTTTCAGTTTCTGAATCTTTCTTACTGTACTTTTATCCATTTTTAACATTTTCTATCACATTGCAGTTCTTTTTCAACTGGTTTCTGTATGTATTTCTTAACATCCTTTCATTCCAAACTGATCAGAAAAATTTATCAAGATTTTCAACCTGAAACTGATTTTCGGATTCAAAGCTGCCTGTATTCATTGAAGCAACCTGTATGAATTTCATACAACTCTGATGGTTCTATATGCATTCTGACATTTGTTTGATGTGAAAAGATTTACAAAGCATGAAAACGATGGATAATTGCTTCAACAGGCTGTCTCACACCTCTGGTGAAATTTCTGAACCATTCAGAATTAATACAGAAGTGCAACAACAGGACAGCCTCACCAATCGTCCTCAGTTAAATACGAGAAAATACCATTAGAAGCAAGTATCAAACACTAATAGTATGGTAAGAGGCTTTGCTGGAATATATCTGTGAAGTGGAAGACAGCGGTTTGATGTAAAAGTCTTTAGTAGGTTCCAAAAACATAACAAATGCTGAAATGATGACACTGACTACAACATAAATTGATGATAATTCTGGATTATAAATCTCGTGCTAGAAACACTTGACAGGTATCCCCCACATGTTGATAATATTAAATGTTTGGCTGTGTGGATATAGATTAATAGAGTGAATTGTGCAGTCAGCTAAGTATTGTCAATGGAGAAGGAATTCTCTTATGAAGACACATAAAACCTTTCAAATAAATGCCAACATCATGACAGTGAGAAAATCATATATTCTGTAGTATTAATTTAACCAATCAGACAATAAAGATCAAAATGGTGGTGGATAATAAATTAGAAAGGGTATCAGCATGTTCTCGATAAGAATTAGAGGTGAAAGCCACAGCCCACTGGAGTAATGTCAAATCTGCTGAGGCAGGAAAGTAAAGAAGAGAAAGGAATTATCAGTCAATAAGTCATTAGATTCCTATAAAATTAATTAACATTAATTCTCACCTGGTGATCATAAAATTGAATGTTAACATTAACAAAATCTTCACTTGGGAGACTGTTAGAAATGTAAGATTCAGAAACTAGAAATGAATAAAAACGTAAATTTAGGGTTTGGAGCAATGTGTATGAATATCTACATTCCTCATATAGTAAGACATTAGAAGAATGGGTTTAGCCAGTCTTAGAAAAGAGGCAATATCTTTAAATATGATATAAGTATACCAACAAAAAAGAAACTTAAGGGATAAAGAACACCACAGACAATTGAAGCAAACAAATATCTGCACTGCAGTTGTACATTTAATGACAATTTTCACAGAAGCATGATTTCATCAGGAATGTTCAAACTAGAGTAAGTTTGTTTATTCAGGTTCTCAGTAGCACATAGAATTTGTACAACATAACTTCCAGTGCAACACACTGACAGCACATATGTTTTTGGTTTCAGCAACTAATTGCTAGAAAAAGGCCTTGCTAGTGCAAACACTGACATTAACACTGAAACTGAAATTATAACAGTTTTCTAACTATAAGAATTGTATTTAATTTACACTCACATAAAAAAGCTGCTCATCTGGATCACCTCTCCATTTATTATTCCTTCAGTAAGATTGAACACAGCAGCCATGAGACAAGCTGACCATCCTACACAATGCAGTGACATTACCGTGGTTTCACTGTGATTGTTGAAACAAAAAGCACTCAACAAACTTGCCCCTGACACTGTGACAAGGAGTATATTGAAAACATCATAAAGGTCTTAAGCAAACTGTTTTGTAGTTTCTGACAAGAACAAAACAACTGGTTTATGTGGTCACCAAAGCAAATAAAGCTGTAGTATAATTGGCACACTCTGTGTTCTGCAACTAACATATTAAGAAAACTTAAAATTTTAATCATACAAATTTGGTGTCATTTCTTTAGCAAAGCATATGCCTGAAACTTGAGATGTTATAAGCAAAATAATGTGTTGGAGTTTATAAATAAAAGATTCAACAGTATGTTTACTAATAGTATATGAGATTGAACTGGAATCAACATATTCATTGATACAGGAATTCGAGGTGCTTACCACAGCACAGGGAGGGATACTTTACCAATAAAAATGGGAGCAGCAAGGTCAAAGAAGATTAGAACCAATCAATAGTCAGCTGTCACAAAGACCATTTGAGTGATGAGAAAATCCAGGATGCATACAATTTGTGGAAATTATCGCAGGGCCCAGTTAGTATGTGATAAGATAAAGGAGCTGGATTGTGGATCATTGGAGGACAGGTGGAGGATGTAGAGAGTGCTGGGAATTTACAGTGTGACAGGGCTTGCAGGGATATTGGTTGAAGAATTAGGAATAGTACGTGGAAGGTAAAAGGTGACCAAGACCACAAGCTGGCACTCAGTTTCATGCGTAAAGGAAGGAGAAAAATTCCTTTTTTGTGGAAGGGTGTTAGGGTTTGTAGCAGATTACTAAATTAAGTAATTTACCAAAAACGCAGAGGTAATGTAAAATTTGTAAATTACTAAAGTAGATGGGGAAGCAATTTAATACTCAGATTATATAAGATAATTATAAGTAAATAAAACTAAGAAGGGGTAATTAGATGACTAAGGAAAGTGGTACTGGGTCTTGTGCTCTATCGCAATTAAATGAATAAAAATTTGGCATTTTTTTCTATACTGACAGCGGAGCGATCTGTTGGCCTGCTTTGGAACTGCAACAACAATTGGCCAGCTGGCAGAGCACCCTAGCGAGGCAGTAAGTAGCAGGCCCCGTGGGAAAACGTTTAAGCAGAGCCTCCTTATGGAATATTTAAGTGGCTATGGAGTACTGATCGCCTTCACAATAGAAGATATTTAAGCAATGGCAGCACAGATTTTTACTAAATATTGAAATAAATGGAATTGAGCGCACGCTCCAGTGGCAATCGATCTGCACATTCTTCCATCTTTCTCCTTCCCTCTACCCACCTACTTTTGTCCTAAAAAAGTATTTCCATCCAGGAAATCTCAGAATGCAAAAGATAAAATGATCATAGTGTACAGCACAGGAGAGCAGTTTACAGCATAAAATTCCTAAGAATTTATTCAAAGGTCTTGGTTGTCATTTAAATCAGCTCTCGTACCATGTGAGGTGTGTTGTTAGCATTTTGACGAGTAGTAAGTTTAAAGCAGCCGTGCGACTCAACAGCCTACCTCGGCAGGAGGTTTGATTGTCGACAATGCAAAACGAATACATTTCTCTCTGCTGATTGATGCTTGGTTCCGATTTTAGTGAAACTTTCCGTCCAGGCAAATGACTGCAAGGACAGCCTCTACCTGACGCTGGCTTCAAGTACTGTGTGAATGTCTCTTAAATAATGTACACAGTGAAACTTTAAAGAATTTGGTCCCATCCGGGGATAAAATCCAATTAGTGTGCACATATTGTCAATTTGGGTGCTTAAAACTTTCGGGCTGTATTATGCCTTCCTTCCTTTCTTTTAATATGGATGGCAGCTGATTAATATCAAGAGGTAGGTGAGTGGCATAGACTGGCGAACTGACAAAAAAGAAACATATTAAAACGGTGAAATATGACAGCTAATTGTATAAAATATTGTGGAGCCACTCTCTAAAAATAATTCAATAGAGGCCATTCTGTCCTCCATTCAGGAGGACGGGTGTTCGAATCCACGTCCGGCCATCCAGATTTGGGTTTTCAATGCTTTCCACAAATCACTCCAGGTGAATGCATAGATCCTATCTTCAAACGCCCAAGAACGAATTGCCCCCCGTGCCATGTACCCGTTCCTTTGCAGTCTCTAATGACGTAGACTAGGCGTAAAGTCTTATAAAAATAAAAACTATGTTTAAAATGAGTTTCCACACCACAGACGACAATTAAAAGAAAAAAAAAGAAAATTGAAGTGGAACATTCACTTTCTCTCCCGTCTCTTTTCTTTCCTTTTCCTCTCCTTTTCATTCCTCTTCCTTTCCCTAATCTTTTTTTTTTTTTAATTATAAAAGTATGAGTAGCAAGGCCAAACTAATGTTCTCTATACTTGTTTATTACTTGGTTTGGAATAAGAGTGTTCAGTCAAAAAGTATATAACCTTTACTGATAGCTTATTATCCCAATTGAAATTCTCATATGTGGGTGCCAATTCTGAGCATGATCCATTATTCCTGAATGGAGCCATACATAGAGTGAATGTGAGATCAGTGCAAGTGGTCCCCCAACCAGAAGCAGTGACGGTGCATTGCCTCTGGTTGCATTAAGTCCAGAGCAGGTCACAACAGCAGATCTGCAATGGAACGGGTGTCACTGGCTACCACCAGCTCATTGTAGCCACCTTTTAGCTCTCACTCGCATCTATGTTAGATGAGTGTTATTGTAAGTGGTGTAAGCACTTGTTTGTTGTGTGTGGTACACGTGTTACACTTGTGAAATAAACACATCCCTCGTTGCAATCAACAATTTATTCCCTCATATTATACTCATGTTGCCCCTGTTAAATGGTTTAAATGATTTGTTTGTGAATTCTGGGTTCAGCAGTCTTGTAAGCATTCATATGCCTCTTCAGCCACTGGCAAGGCCACTTGTGTTGCTGTGCTGTGTGTGTAACTGTAAAACTTGTCGAATATTTGTCTTATTCAGAGTAAATAGCTGTAAGCAATTTCTTGCCTCTTCCGCCACTCCTGTGGCTTCGTTTCCATGTGCTGATTAATGTGTGTGTTGATGTGCTTTCTTGTAAGCGATTAATCGCCTCTTCAGCCACTTGTGAGGCCATTGTGTAACTGTAAGTTGTGTATGCATTACTGTTTTGATCAAGTTTCTCACTGGTCGGTATTAATTTCTGTAAGCAAATTTTTTGCCTCTTCTGCCATGGCGATGGCCTCGTTTAGGTGTGTGTGATCTTGTTAGTGAATAACACCTCTTCAACCACTTACATGGTCAGCTGTGTATCTGTAATACTCTGTAATTGTGGAACAGTTTCTCACTGCCGTAATTGTATCAGTTTAGTGTCTTATAATTCAGACACTTGTGTTATTTTGTTCAATTTCCATTTCACCAAATACAATGAAACACGGTAATGTCACTGCATTCTGTTGGATGGTCCAGCTCGCCTCATGCCTGCTGCATTAGGCATCCATTCAGTGTGTGGGATACGTGTTCGTTAGTAAATTTATTTCCAGTGAGATCCATTCTTCTACTTTGTGTTTACCCTTTTCTATTGTCTTTGTTTTTCATTGCGTCTGCCCACTTATTTGTTTTCAGTTTCTGAATCTTTCTTACTGTACTTTTATCCATTTTTAACATTTCTATCACATTGCAGTTCTTTTTCACTGGTTTCTGTAGTATTTCTTACATCCTTTCATTCCAACTGATCAGAAAAATTTATCAAGATTTTCAACTCTGAACTGATTTTCGGATTCAAAGCTGCCTGTATTCATTGAAGCAACTGTATGAATTTCATACAACTCTGATGGTTCTATATGCATTCTGACATTTGTTTGATGTGAAAAGATTTACAAAGCTGAAAACGATGGATATTGCTTCAAACAGGCTGTCTCACACACCTCTGGTGAAATTTCTGAACCATTCAGAATTAATACAGAAGTGCAACAACAGGACAGCCTCACCAATCGTCCTCAGTTAAATACGAGAAAATACCATTAGAAGCAAGTATCAAACACTAATAGTATGGTAAGAGGCTTTGCTGGAATATATTTGTGAAGTGGAAGACAGCGGTTTGAGGTAAAAGTTTTACTCGGTTCCAAAAACATAACAAATGCTGAAATGATGACACTGACTACATCATAAATTGATGATAATTCTGGATTATAAATCTCATGCTAGAAACACTTGACAGGTATCCCCCACATGTTGATAATATTAAATGTTTGGCTGTGTGGATATAGATTAATAGAGTGAATTGTGCAGTCAGCTAAGTATAGGTCAATGCAGAAGGAATTCTCTTATGAAGACACATAAAACCTTTCAAATAAAAGCCAACATCATGACAGTGAGAAAATCATATATTCTGTAGTATTGATTTAACCAATCAGACAATAAAGATAAAATGGTGGTGGATAATAAATTAGAAAGGGTATCAGCATGTTCTCGATAAGAATTAGAGGTGAAAGCCACAGCCCACTGGAGTAATGTCAAATCTGCTGAGGCAGGAAAGTAAAGAAGAGAAAGGAATTATCAGTCAATAAGTCATTAGATTCCTATAAAATTAATTAACATTAATTCTCACTGGTGATCATAAAATTGAATGTTAACATTAACAAAATCTTCACTTGGGAGACTGTTAGAAATGTAAGATTCAGAAACTAGAAATGAATAAAAACGTAAATTAGGGTTTGGAGCAATGTGTATGAATATCTACATTCCTCATATAGTAAGACATTAGAAGAATGCCAGTCTTAGAAAGGAGGCAATATCTTTAAATATGATATAAGTATACCAAAACAAAGGAAACTTAAGGGATAAAGAACACCACAGACAATTGAAGCAAACAAATATCTGCACTGCAGTTGTACATTTAATAACAGTTTTCTAACTAGAAGAATTGTGTTTAATTTACACTCACATAAACAAGCTGCTCATCTGGATCACCTCTCCATTAATTCCTTCAGTAAGATTGAACACAGCAGCCATGAGACAAGCTGACCATCCTACACAATGCAGTGACATTACCGTGGTTTCACTGTGATTGTTGAAACAAAAAAGCACTCAACAAATTGCCCCTGACACTGTGACAAGGAGTATATTGAAAACATCATAAAGCTCTTAAGCAAACTGTTTTTGTAGTTCCTGATAAGAACAAAACAACTGGTTCATATGGTCACCAAAGCAAATAAAGCTGTAGTATAATTGGCACACTCTGTGTTCTGCAACTAACATATTTAAGAAAACTTAAAATTATAATCATACAAATTTGGTGTCATTTCTTTAGCAAAGCATTGCCTGAAAGCTTGAGATGTTATAAGCAAAATAATGTGTTGGAGTTTATAAATAAAAGATTCAACAGTATGTTTACTAATAGTATACTGGAATCAACATATTCATTGATACAGGAATTCGAGGTGCTTACCACGAAGGGATACTTTACCAATAAAAAAATAGGGAGCAGCAAGGTCAAAGTAAATTAGAACCAATCAATAGTCAGTTGTCACAGAGAAATACACAAAGACCATTTGAGTGATGAGAAAATCCAGGGTGCATACAATTTGTGGAAATTATCGCAGGGCCCAGTTAGTATGTGATAAGATAAAGGAGCTGGATTGTGGATCATTGGAGGACAGGTGGAGGATGTAGAGAGTGCTGGGAATTTACAGTGTGACAGGGCTTGCAGGGATATTGGTTGAAGAATTAGGAATAGTACGTGGAAGGTAAAAGGTGACCAAGACCACAAGCTGGCACTCAGTTTCATGCGTAAAGGAAGGAGAAAAATTCCTTTTTTGTGGAAGGGTGTTAGGGTTTGTAGCAGATTACTAAATTAAGTAATTTACCAAAAACGCAGAGGTAATTTAAAATTTGTAAATTACTAAAGTAGATGGGGAAGCAATTCAGTACTCAGAGTATATAAGATAATTATAAGTAAATAAAACTAAGAAGGGGTAATTAGATGACTAAGGAAAGTGGTACTGGGTCTTGTGCTCTATCACAATTAAATGAATAAAATTTTGGCATTTTTTTCTATACTGACAGCGGAGCAATCTGTTGGCCTGCTTTGGAACTGCAACAACAATTGGCCAGCTGGCAGAGCACCCTAGCGAGGCAGTAAGTAGCAGGCCCGTGGGAAAACGTTTAAGCAGAGCCGCCTTATGGAATATTTAAGTGGCTATGGAGTACTGATCGCCTTCACAATAGAAGATATTTAAGCAATGGCAGCACAGATTTTACTAAATATTGAAATAAATGGAATTGAGCGCACGCTCCAGTGGCAATCGCTCTGCACACTCTTCCATCTTTCTCCTTCCCTCTACCCAGCTACTTTTGTCCTAAAAAAGTATTTCCATCCAGGAAATCTCAGAATGCAAAAGATAAAATGATCATAGTGTACAGCACAGGAGAGCAGTTTACAGCATAAAATTCCTAAGAATTTATTCAAAGGTCTTGGTTGTCATTTAAATCAGCTCTCGTACCATGTGAGGTGTGTTGTTAGCATTTTGACGAGTAGTTAGTTTAAAGCAGCCGTGCGACTCGACAGCCTACCTCGGCAGGAGGTTTGATTGTCGACAATGCAAAACGAATACATTTCTCTCTGCTGATTGATGCTTGGTTCCGATTTTAGTGAAACTTTCCGTCCAGGAAAATGACTGCAAGGACAGCCTCTACCTGACGCTGGCTTCAAGTACTGTGTGAATGTCTCTTAAATAATGTACACAGTGAAACTTTAAAGAATTTGGTCCCATCCGGGGATAAAATCCAATTAGTGTGCACATATTGTCAATTTGGGTGCTTAAAACTTTCGGGCTGTATTATGCCTTCCTTCCTCTCTTTTAATATGGATGGCAGCTGATTAATATCAAGAGGTAGGTGAGTGGCATAGACTGGCGAACTGACAAAAAAGAAACATATTAAAACGGTGAAATATGACAGCTAATTGTATAAAATATTGTGGAGCCACTCTCTAAAAATAATTCAATAGAGGCCATTCTGTCCTCCATTCAGGAGGACGGGTGTTCGAATCCACGTCCGGCCATCCAGATTTGGGTTTTCAATGCTTTCCACAAATCACTCCAGGTGAATGCATAGATCCTATCTTCAAACGCCCAAGAACGAATTGCCCCCCGTGCCATGTACCCGTTCCTTTGCAGTCTCTAATGACGTAGACTAGGCGTAAAGTCTTATAAAAATAAAAACTATGTTTAAAATGAGTTTCCACACCACAGACGACAATTAAAAGAAAAAAAAAAGAAAATTGAAGTGGAACATTCACTTTCTCTCCCGTCTCTTTTCTTTCCTCTTTCCTCTCCTTTTCATTCCTCTTCCTTTCCCTAATCTTTTTTTTTTAATTATAAAAGTATGAGTAGCAAGGCCAAACTAATGTTCTCTATACTTGTTTATTACTTGGTTTGGAATAAGAGTGTTCAGTCAAAAAGTATATAACCTTTACTGATAGCTTATTATCCCAATTGAAATTCTCATATGTGGGTGCCAATTCTGAGCATGATCCATTATTCCTGAATGGAGCCATACACAGGGCCGGCGCTAGGATTCTCGGGCCCCGGGTAAGTGATCTTAAGGCCCCTACCCCCCCCCCCCCCGAAATTATTTTTACTTTACACTTAAAAAAAAAAAACAGAACATTTTAATACAAAAATGTTTAAATTACTGGTGCAGATTTTAAAATTTGTGTTTGATTTCTATTTACTGAGGCACCCAGGCCGGCGGGCCCCTCTTTGGTGGCCCGGGCCCCGGGTACTTTTGCCCCGCTTAACCCCCCCTAACGCCGGCCCTGGCCATACATAGAGTGAATGTGAGATCAGTGCAAGTGGTCCCCCAACCAGAAGCAGTGACGGTGCATTGCCTCTGGTTGCATTAAGTCCAGAGCAGGTCACAACAGCAGATCTGCAATGGAACGGGTGTCACTGGCTACCACCAGCTCATTGTAGCCACCTTTTAGCTCTCACTCGCATCTATGTTAGTTGAGGGTTATTGTAAGTGGTGTAAGCACTTGTTTGTTGTGAGTGGTACACGTGTTACACTTGTGAAATAAAACACATCCCTCGTTGCTATCAACAATTTTTTCCCTCATATTAAACTCATGTTGCCCCTGTTAAATGGTTTAAATTATTTGTTTGTTAATTTTTTGGCTTTCACAGTCTTTTTAGCTTTGTACGGAGATGCTTGGGAGGGGGGCTTGAGACCCCTAGCTCCCCCTCCCCTTAATACACTACTGCGTGGCAGATATCAATTTTAAGGAAAACTTTCAATTATAATATATCAAATTAACAAATGAAAATTATAATTTATAGTTCTTGGTAGACGTGGCAAGAGAATAGTGAATCGATTCAAAGCCTCAACTACTGTAAAAGAATCGTTTTCGGAACTGACTCCCTTAGAATACTCGCCGTTGACTCAGTCGTTGGTAAGTGTGGGATTGAATCGTTGGTATTTGGGAATCACTGACTCTTACAAATTCTGATTCGACCCTGAGCCAACAACTCGTCTGTGTTGTACAACTCTCAGCTCTTTTGCTTTCCGCTCACATCTGGATTCTTGGCTCTTCGGTTTCGAGTCTTCTAGTCCCTTGATCTTTGCGTAACTCGTGATTCCTTTCTGCCCTTAATACTTGTTTCCACGGCGTATGGCTGTAGTTGACAACTTATTTGTGAGAAAATACAGAGGATAAGAAAAAGTATATGAAAGATAAAAGTTAAATAAAAATTAATTAGGTATTTACTGTCTTAAATACTTTTTTTCTTGTTAATGGAACTAGCTACTTATTTTTGGTTTCCTTAATAATCATAGATGCTACCACATCATAAATTTAGATTTATAAATAAATCAACAAGGACATTTCATTCCATAAATTGTATATTTTACCAGAAATAAAGTATATCCACATAGTTAACTTAAGGATAGGGGCAAGTATGCCGAATCCTGAGTCATGTGTTATTCACACGTTGCGTGGTTTTTCAAAGTGTGCATTGCCTCGAGTATTTAATTGCGATAGAGCGCGCCCGCTTTTCATAATGTCTAGATTGTAGACATTTAAATGAATTAACTTTCATTCATAATGACTTGTGGCTCATCAACCAATTAATTGTTTTTCGTAAATAATAATAAAAAAAAAGTTGAAAAGAGAATATTTTAATTACAAAGATAAAATAACCGCTTACATGCTAACATAAAAATGACGTTAACGTAAAGTTGTTAAAATTTAACAGCTTTTTTTAACCTCTCAACCGCTGATGAAGCTGTTATATTTCGACGAATTCACTTTTTAAGACACTTTCAGAAGATTGATTATGTACGTATATTTATCCTATATACATGTAACGATTAAATTGGAAAATTGATACACCAAATACAATATCGATATATTGAAAATAAAAATATTGGCGATAAATATAGATTATATTTAGAAAAAATATCGATACATCGATATATTTTGGCCATCCATAGCTAGTGCTGCGAGCCACCATGGAGTAGGGATGGCGATTCTTTCAAAAAAAGATCGATTCTTGAATCGATTCGAATCGAAATTTGATAAATCGATTCACAAAAAAATCGAGGACTAAAAGATCGATTCTCTAAAAATCGATATTTTTCCATTTGGTTTTCGTGTTCGTATTTTCAACATAATTCCAATCATGGAAAACAAAAAGAACACCATAATAATCGATATTTTATCTTATATCTTTAAACGAGCAAATATATATATATATATATATTGGATCTCGAGAACGGCGCTAAAAATTTGTATGAAACTTCACATTTAGATAACGTTTTGACTTTTAAGATTATCTAAATAGTGTTCCTCCCTGAAAAGGAAAAAAAAAAACAATTTTACAAAATACGAACAATTTTTGCTATTGATATCTCGAAAAGGCTCGAAAACGGCTCTAACGCCATCTCGTGGATGATTCAGGTACCAAGAAGCTCCTAATATTTTTCTCCCTCGGTTTCAAAGAACTTATATATTTAAATGAATATTTCTTGTATGCTAACTGACTCGGGGGGATACTAGCGCCGAATGTTTAATTGTAAAACATTTCAAAAGAAGATATTTAAAATGTGGCTTTGTCAGAAGTGATACTTATATTTACATAATTTCTTTGAAAAAAGTATTGAAAAAGTGATTATCATTAATTACTACCAGTTGTATTGTAAAATACCTAAAAAGAAGATATTTAAAATTTGGCTTTGTCAGAAGTGATACTTTATTTCAGTTATACTGTAATCATTTCAAGAAAACCTAATAAAAAATCTTCTCAACCAAGTTACTTGAACATCGCCCAGTGAAGACTCAATTGAAGAAAATCCTGACGATTATTCACGATATTTATTTAACCGACTGCAGTTCTTAAGTGAGTAGGAAGGAAATATATTGAATGTATAACAAATATGTAATTAGTGGGGGAAAAAGGTGGTTACTGCACTAGCTCTTAAAAAATTCTGGCTGCGATCTCGGGTTCTAATTCCGGTGGGAGCAAGAATTTTTAAGATATGTATTTAACAATAGGAAGTACGGTGGGGCGTTCTGTGGTTGGGATTTGCGTTAAATTGTAGGTCCCAGTGAAAAGTAACTGACCGTCCTACCTCTAATATGCTGCAGCTACAGATTCCTTCTATCAAAACTAATACTTTCATATTTGAAAATAGATAAAATGGGTGCTGTACCACTTTCGGAACCTCGGCGAAATTAATAGCAACCTATTGAAATTTGGTTTAATTGCTTCGTCAACATGTCCTCTTCACATTTTGCGCTCTTGCTTTGCGGAAAAGTTGCTAGAAAAATAAAAAAAAATACCAAAATATGAGGCTGAGCAACTGCAAAATGCTATCAGCACTGCAAAAATAACAAAAAAAAAATACCGGTACAGGGATCTTATCAACCTAAAAAGTTTCGTTTTGGCACAGATTTCGTGGTTAGGTTGAAATATAGCCTGGACCAAGAGAAAAATTTTGCGTTCTGCGGCGTCCGTAGGAAATGATGTATTTGATTACAACTGAAGCAATCTCTGACTGCTCGTTTCTATATAAGATCGTGGGCATCACCGTATTACAACTCGGAAAAAATTGTATATTTGTCAATTAAATGAGACTTTTTCCAACGGAGAAAGGCTGAAACGGTAAGAAAACATTACAATAAAAGATTAAATTAACATTTTAAGAGACTGTCACAGATTTTTCAACGCTGACGGCATCCAACGGCTGTGCGTCGCTGTCATATTTCGGAATTTTAAATTCCTGGCAAGTTTTCCATAAAGCAAGAGCGCAAAATGCAAAGAGGACATAATGACGAGGTAATTAAAACAAATTTCAACAGGTTACTACCAATTTCGCATCGGTTCCGAAGATGATGCAGTCCCCAATAAAATTAATTTCTCACAAACGTCTCTAAGGATTTTAATGAAATCTTGCATACTGAACAAAAATCGAAAGATGCCAATCGAAGATCGGTCACCCAGCTATCATTTTTAAACTAATTAAAGTTTTTTACAACTAAATCAAAGTATCAGGTATGCAATAAGACATTTATTTCACAAATTTGTTGGTTACATAAATCAGTTTTTGAAATGATATTGTTTACAGGTCACAGTTCTTACTGTCCAAGCTTCTCAGGAACAACAGTCTGTATAGTCTACTAGGAACCAAGCGGTTCCGCTCATCACTTGCGATCTTGCCGGCAATAAAAAAAGGCGCTCGCAAGGTACTGATGATCCCAATATACAGATATACTTCTTGGCTGTTGAGTAAACGTGATGATAATTTGTTTTTATTATTCTTTCCAGTAAATTATAGGATCATACTTCAGATCCACAACTGCTTGCGATAAATAGTGTTACGATTCTTCGTTTAAACCCAGATTTCATGTGCAAGTGCATTACTTGAAGAAAGTGCTTTTTAACATTCGATTTTCAGGGGTGAAATATCGATTTACTGGATCGATTCAGTTCTATAGATCGATTTTAAAAAATCGATTTTTTTATCCAAAAGATCGATTCTTCGATTAATCGATCTCAGATCGCCATCCCTACCATGGAGGAAGGAGCCACTTGGCTTTGAATATCCTTAGAAGGCCGGTAAAATGTCTGTACATTGGGTACAAAAATCCGGAGACTCGCCAACTGAAAGACTGAAACAATAATTATTGAAGAGAGAGTCAAAATTAAGAATTTTTATTTCGTGGTATTTAAAATTCGAAATACAAAATAATATTCTATATTGAAAATAAGATGTATCAATGAACATGTTTTATACAGCGTCACTTTCATCACTGTTGTTGCTGTGCCTATTTTTTTTTTTCTTAATTTAGTGACCATATACTTTCTTTGTTTCAATTAAGTGTGTAACAGGAAATGTTAAAAACTGCTACCCCTTTGATTCTCGGATATTGGGTCAAACAGAGCGCGGGCAGCGTGCGCGTGCGAGACAAGGGATGCCCGCCGCGTTCTGACGATGTCAAACACAGCGCGGGCTATACAGGGCGATCCAGTGTGGAGAACAAACGCCACGCGAAACGACCAGGTATTCGGCCGCTGGTGACTCGCACCAAACTAACGCATTTCCTTCAGTGTCAGTCACAACTGTCTCCAGCATAGTGAAAGAAGTAACTGGGATGCTTTACATCCTTCATATTTACCTGTTCCGACCGATGATGTGTGAAAAACTCTGAGGATGGTTCAGAGAACCTAGACACGTTCCGTACTGCATTGAAAGTGTGGACTGAAAAGACGGCTCAAGCAATTTTTGTTACATTTTTTCTTATAGTTCTAGTGGCAGTTGTTGATCCAGATTTAAAGTTCTTTGTAGTTGATATTGCCGCTCTTGGAAAATTCCTTCGTTTATTGTGAATTCGTTCACTGTTAAACCATTCTATCTTCGAAACCATTGCCTGGTATGGATACCCCCGTGCCTCTTGTATTTGTAGGTGACGAATTTTTCGCACTGCAGACTTATTTAATGCGTCTTTTCTCGATAGACGATGAAAGAAAATATTTAATAAACGGCTCAGTAGAGAGCGACGTGTCGTTGAAAATGATATTGGCATATTAACCCCGAAGCGGCATGTTATTTTTTATTTTTTTTTAAGCAATGGAAACGGAAATTGAAACTGCAGTACATGCAATAAAAGCAGAATGCTGCTTGCCCAGTTATCTTTGATGTAATAATGCTGCAGATATCACAGGTGATGAAATATCAGTTAGTCCAAACCTGTCCAGAACGGCGTTCTCAAATACAACGCCGACAAACCTCAGATCAAGTTCAAGTAACACTTAGTTTAATTATTTTGATTGATATTTAAACCTATTGTAAACATATGTATTTACTACTTTCCTGCTTACTTAAATAAAGAGAATTATATGTTATACGTGGAAAGTGCAAGTAAATAATAATATGTTGCAACAAAATAGATGTAACAAATAAATAATGGTTATATAAATAATGTAATTCAAATGATAAACGAAATAAAATGCTTTTATATAAATAATTAGAAATTGCAGGTTTCTTTCATTTTCGCCGCAATCTCAATCCAAGCTTCACTTTTCTTGTTTTTGTTGTCAGAGTGGCGAGAATGAACTAAATAAATTTTTTTGCGCACCAAATTAATGTCTTTCTCTATTTCGTCGTTCGCTGTCTCGACTTGATCGCGCGATATCTGTGTGCACGCATAACCTGATCGCTGCCCGCGCTGCCCGGTTTCTGTCTGACAGGGTTGATGCAATACAACGTTAATACGAGTACAGTGCCCGCTGCGTGCCGACTTCCCTGCACGCGCTCTGTTTGACCGGGCCTTTAGCCTCTCGCAAGGCACTGCTTTGTAAGCCGTACCAACGAATGTATCACCGAGCATAAAGATTTCGCCAGGGGCGTAGCTACTATGGTGCTACGCGGTGCAGTGCACCGGGGCCCCTACGCTCAAGGGGGCCCCAAGCGCAGATCAGAGGGGTCCACGAGCCTTCATGGCAAACTGGCGACCTTTTTGTTTTAGCTCTACCGTCGTCTAAAGGGGCCCCTGGGACACAGGAAACCCCTCACTAAGGGCCCTCACTGCTCAGGGGGGCCTCTAAGCACAACTCAAAGGCCCCCACCCTCAGCTCAGGGTGCCCCTACTAGCAACACAAAGCAAAAAACAGGTCGCCCATCTGGCCTGAGAGCCCAAAAAATTTTTTTGCACAGGGGCCCTTGTTGACCTAGCTACGCCACTGGATTTCGCCGATAGTTCGGTATTACGGTCGTTTAAGATCTATAAAATCTATAATCAAACAAAATATGAGCTTTATTTCAATCGTTGGTTCACACGAGCCGTTGCGAGGAAACTATTCACAATTATTAACAATTCTGGAATGCCTTAATACTATACGCTCAAAGTTTAACTAAATACCAATATAAGGAAAATCAACAAATTATAAAAAGTATAAAAAATCCGTAGATAATTTAACCAAATCCGAAAATCCTAACTTTTTAGAAAAATCCGTAGAACTACGGATAAATCTGTAGGATTGGCAGCACTGGCTGTAGCGCACAGATTCATTTTAAACATAATTTTATTTTGATGGCTTTACATATCGTCTACACCATTAGAGGCCATAAAGAGCTGGGTACAGTGTACGGGGAGGAATTCATCCATGACCTTTGGAAGGAAGCATGGAGTGATTTGAGGAAAACTTGGAACACCCAAATCTCGATGAGCGGATTGCGATTCGAACGGCTCTTCCTCCCGAATGCGAGGCCAGAAAGGTTTCTGGTGAATTATTTTTTAGCGGGTGGCTCCACAATATTTTACAAAGTTAGCTGTCACATTTCACCATTTTAATATAGGTCTATTTCTTTTTTTTTTTCGCTTAGCCAGTCTGTGCCACTCACCTACCTGTTGATATTAAACAGCTGCCAGGAAGTTTAAAGAAACAAACGAAGACAGGGTATAGCCCGAAAAGTTCAAGCCCCCAAAATTGCCAACTTGTATTTTATCCCCAGGTGGGAAATAATACTTTAAAGGTTCGTTGCGCATATTATTTGAGAGACATTCAGACCTTACGTGAAGCCAGCGACAGGTAGAGGCTTCCCTTGCAGTAATTTGCGTGGACGGAAAGTCTCACTCGAATTGAGGTAGGCTGTTGGGTCGCGCGGCTGTTTAAACTTACTACACTACAAAATGTTAACCATACCACTCACATGGTATGAAAGCTAATTCAAAGGTCAGCCAAGAACTTTGTATAAATTCTTTGGACTTTTTTGGAGTAAACTGTTCTCCTGTGCTGTAGTCTACGATCATTTTATCTTTTCTGTTATGAGATATCCCGGGCGGAAACACTTTTTTAGGACAAAAGTAGGTGGAAGAGGAAATATGGATTTGTAGAGAGATTGCCACCCGAGCATGCTCCTATTTAATTTAATATTAACAAACCATTTGTTACTAACTTATATTAAATGTTATTATGAGTGAAATCAAGTGTTGATTCAACACTAAAAGTAAAATATTTTGAGTTGAGTACGTTTTTTAAGATAGAGTACCATCATGGTTGTGAAATTATCATTAGTCACAAACGGCAAATTGGACACACAACCTACTGCAGAATGACCAATTTTTTCTACATTTTTGACAAAAAGAATTGGATTCGATAATTGCTTCTAATATCATCATAGAGTTTCCGTTGTGAGTTGATCCAAATCTGTCTGACATTTTTCGGAAGATAACCCTCAAGAAGTCATTGCTTTTTCGACCACAGTTCTGTAAGAAACATCTCCAAACAAAATTTTTTCTTCGAACTGTTTAACTAATTTTGAGTCAGCTGGTGCCTCAGTTATGCTTCGCTATTCCGTCACTAACAGATAGCCTTTACGTGCTAGGCTTCATGTGTAATTACTCTACCACAAGCATGTTTCCAATAGATAAATCCTTCATGGGAAACTAGTGGACCTTTCTAAGTGTCCAATAAATGACAGGGCCCACAAAAATCTTATACTAGAGAATTCAAGTATATCAAGTAATTTTGAGACACGTTTTCGCCATTTAATAGAAGTGGTTTAAATATATCTTTAGGTAAACATAGCTAACCACCACAAACGTTTAGATTTTCAAAAATCTTCTTTTGTAATACTTGAATCAAACAATGTCATTGCTTATTATTTACTGTCCATAATGAGAGGTGAGTGTCAATTAATAATGATGGAGCATCAGTAGTTATTACTTTATTGTCAATGAGACATTTTTCAGCCACTGTCGATGTTGTATTACTGGATGAAGGAGAATGATTAAAACACAAACTATACTCGTGGAGGGATCGAGTTGAAGTATTTGCAGTAACAGTGGTAGTATCGTTGGTAGTTTCAGTAGTGTTAGACATCATCAGCAATAACAAAAAAGGTCATCAAAAAGATCCACACGTCGCATTACAATATTAGTTTGATTTTAACAAGTAATTAATAATAATTGTCAAAACTAAGTTAGCCCATCCCCGTAGAATGTAAACGCGCACATTTACTATGCAGATCCTACCTACACACAATTATCTACATCATATTTATTCAGTTATCATAAAAATTGAAAACGGAAAACTTGTGTGATTTTAGTTACTTATTTTATGCAAATCTTCTTTATCTTATATCTTTCTTCTTATATAGGCTATCTATAAAACCGGGTATATTTGTACTAGAAAACTCAAAAACTACTGCGCAGATTTTGATGTGGTTTTCACCGTTTTAAAGATTAGAATCTCAATTGAATTGTTTGGTAACCTATATCTTATGCTCCAACGTAACATAACGCCGGAGCGGTAAATGAAAATCTGAACGTACAGCCTTAAAAAATAATAAAAAAAACCGATCCATACGTCATACTTCGTAAAAAAAATAGTCATATTATCGCATGTAACTTTTACTTTCTTAAATTTTGTTTTTTAGTCTTTAAACCCCATATATGGCTGTATCGAATTCGAAGAAGAAACTACGTAAAGAGGAAAATATTAATTTTAATAATACAGTATAATGAAAAACCTTCCAATATCTTCTTTGTTTCTTGAAGTTACTATCTGAGGCCGCACAATCTCTGATGTTTGTGAAATTATATTCGCTGTTGATGTTTAGCAATGTATATTTGATGGGTTTGAACATGAAAGTAATCTGTATAAAACCTTGACTGTAGAACCTTCTGAGAAATTTGTTGCTATTTGAAACTACGGTCTCAGGTCGCACAGCTACAATCTCTGATGTTTGGAAGTGAATTCAAATCGCTGTTAATAGTAAGTAATGCATATCTGGTTGCTTTGAACCTTTAGTGTTGACATAGTGTTATTTTTTTGTAATTTATCGATGAGCGATTCTGTCTTTACCACATTTCCTGAAAAAAATCATTGTTTCTATTGCTGCACGAATCGCTGTGATTATTATGATGAAACTTAGTACACTTGTTTCTGAAAACATGGCTAAAAACATTGCAGGAATAAATCAACCCCAACCCCATCTGTTTTCTGCTACACCGGGGGTTAGCCGTTTAACCCTAGGATGCATATACAGGGTCTCCGAGGCCCTTGTATGTCTTCATTTTTTTTTTTTAAATCTGTAATTTTTTGTTTGATTTCAAACTGCTTTCTAGTACTCTTTCACTAACACTGTGACATTCCTCCTACCAAGTCTGAACGAGATACCTTTTTAAGTTTTCTGTATAATTCTATACGTTTACCCATACACCGTGAATGCATAAGCAGGGCTTCAGAAGCCCTCACATATTTATAAATGTTCTTTAGCCTATATTGTATTCAACATTTGTTTGGGAGCAGTTATTAATTCAACAATAACTGTAGTAGTATTTCCAGCAACTGGAGTGGTAACTAAAAAATAATACACACTGCTTTCACATATTGGCGATGTCGGTGTATCATTGATCTTTTTGCTATCAAATGTTTTATTATTGCATAGTATTGTTATCCTGTGCTGCTCTTGTCAGCCTCATTGTTACTGTAGTTTGTTTGTTGCTGCAAGGCCCATATTCAGTGCTCGAAATTGACCGGGCGTTAGGCGTAATTACGCCTGAATATTTTCATTTTACGCCTGCAATCTGCGTCAAAGGCGTAGAAAATACGCCTAAGCATCAAAACTTAAAAATTAGATTTCAGAAATTTTTTTCAGTTTTGCGCGTTCAAGGTTAAATTCTAATAATTAATTTCAATTCTTGTCGTTTTGATCTATTTCAATGTTTCCAATAATACGTTTCTGAAGTTCAGAAGTGGCAACATTGTAGGGGGAAGTACCGCGAAGTGAAAAAAAAAACCCATTCTAGCGCATGCGTTATTCTTCTGTTATTCGCTCAACAAAGGATCTAAAGATGTCTCGTAAAATTACTGACTTTATGCCATTTGTAAAGACAGATATTGGTGATAGAAGTGTTACAAGTACCGATAAACGAGGACTGCCAGAAAATGAAGAAACATCAGCTGCTGACAAATCATCAGGCCCTTCAGCTACTACCCGTAGGCCTGATCCAACTTCGCGCAATCCAGGAGGTCAACAAGCAAATAAACGATCAAAAACAGTTCAAAATTTATCAGATACTATGCCTGCTGTTACCACTAGTACATCGACAACTAATGCCGTGGGTAAACACACATTAAGTAAGTGGCAAATAAGTTTTCCTTGGTTATCAATAGAACAAGGCAGCGAAAATAGTATGTTTTGAGTCGTTTGTAGGCAGTTTGCGAATTCATCTTTAACGAGTTTCGTAAATGCAAAGGTTATATCTAGATTAGAAACAGTTAAAAAAACATGACAAAAGTGAAGTCCATCAGAATTCGTGTGCGGCAGATGTGGCGAACAAAAATTCATTGCAGAAACCGTTAGCTCTTACGTTGAGTGCCATTAGTGACAAAGTACACCAAAAATTGTGTGTTTTATTTAATACTGCTTACTCCGTTGCAAAAGGCAACTTTGCGTTCACAGATTACCCACGTTTGTTAGAGTTACAAGAAAAAAAAACGGTGTCGAAATTGGTTCAACATACAGAAATGACAAGTCGTGTACTCTTTTCATCAGTAATATAGCAGCAAATTCACGTATCCAATTACAAGATATCATTAAAAGTAGTGACTATATATCAATTATGTGTGACGGATCAACTGATAAGGGTGCAATTGAATGTGAAATCATCTACGTAGCATCTGTTAAATAAGGGCAGGAACGAGTAGATTTCTTAAAATTAAAGCCATTAAGTGACGGATCAGCTAAAAGCATATTCGAATGTATTTTGGACACTTTAAATGAAACATTTGGTGGTGATTCTTGGAAAGAGAAACTTGTAGGTGTCTGTCAAGATGGGGCAAGTGTTAATATGGGTGTTAGCAATGGTGTGGTTGCAAAATTGCGCAACGTGTGCGGGAATATTATATCGGTGCATTGTATTGCTCATCGGATAGAACTATGTGTTTCTGATAGCCTCAGTAACATAAACTACGCTCAAACATGCGAAAAAGTAATAAAAGTTCTAAAAGTCCAAAGCATAAGAAACAATTTAAAGATTTGGCTGAAGCATTGGATGAATCAGTCGTTAACCACCTGTCTATCATATCCACCAGGTGGATTACTTCAAAAAACAGAGCTTTAAAAGCATTGCTCAGGAATTTCACAGTCACTGTTTCGTATTTTGAAGACTTCTGTGCTGATAAAAACTACAGTAAAATCCTTCAAGCAAAAGTGACGAACTACTTAAAAACTTTAAAATCAGTGCGGTTCATGAGATTTTTGTGCTTTCTGATTGATGTAACTGATGTTTTGTCAAAATTTACCAAAAATATTCAGTATGACAAGGTGAACAGTGAGAAAGCGATGTCTGAACTTACAATCTGCGAAATGAAACTGAAAAATTTAATTGCTGCCAATGGAGCACTCCCGTCTCAATTTGATAAGGACTGTAACTTTGGTACTGGTACTTGTGAGTTTAAAAGCATAATTTCTTAACGGGATTAACAAAACGTTTAGAAGATCTTCGAACTAATTGCATGTATAAAAATATAGACATTTTTGATGCAATTAACATTCCAAATGAGGATATATTAAATTATGGAGTAAAGGAGTTTGAAGAGGTCCTCAAGGATTTACCTGCAGCAGTGACCATAAGCAAAGAACAAGCTTCTGATGAATTTCTGCGCTGGAAAATATGGGCTAAGGACAAGAAATCTCTATCAAGTCGTCAGCTTTGGAGCAGAGTATATAGCGAAAATAGTGAAGACAACCAATATCCAGATTTATTAAAAATCATTTCATGTTACCGTGTGCTTCCATTCACCACTGCAATATGTGAGCGAGGTTTCAGTGAGTTTAACAACATGAAAACTGAGAAACGATATTGTTTGGATACCCTAAATGTAGATAACTTATTACTCATCAAAATGAATGGACCTTCACTGCATGATTTTTATCCCAACCCAGCTGTAGCTTACTGGTGAAAAAACACACAGAACCCTCGAAGACCAGATTTCCTAGATAAGAAGTGACACAGCACTTCAGGTAAGGCCGTAAGGAATTTTTTCTGATATTTAAAGTGGAGAATGATTGCATTTACTATTCAGCTATGATATATTCAATAGACTGAATGATTTAGTTTGTGCGATCTTGCCGATAAATTGTACACAGAAACTGTGAAATCAAATTATTCTTAGAATTTGTACATCAAGGAAAATATTTTACAATTTTCATTTTACATATTGACATATTTTGTATTTAAAAGAAAAAATACTCTGTCGATGAATCGGGAAAAAATTCGAAAATATTTGGGAATTAAAACTCTGAAGATCATTGTGTAAAATTCAAAAGTTACTATTATAGTACAATGAAATCAATAATCATGTTAAATTATTTCACAATTTTGGTATATGATGTATTGGCACATGCAAATCATTGATTTTTTCTGGGCCTATTTACAGTTTTAAACTGTGCTGGAGTAGATTGTAAGCTATAATATCTGTATTTTCATAATTATAATATAATTACGCCTAACATTTTCATTTTACGCCTGAGTCTGACAGTTAGGCGTAACAAATACGCCTGGATTTATAAACGAATTTCTAGCACTGCCCATATTGGTACGAGTATGACTCGTTTAGTGCTGCACAAGCTGCTGTTCGAGGGACACGTATTTTGCTATGGCTTCGACACGCAAAGCAAGAGAGTCAGTACGTGCAAATGCAGCTAATTTTGAAAGTGTTGTGGCTCAGTGGTTTGAAGATGATTCTCGCGAGGAAGGAAATATTTTTGAAGATGCAAGTAGTGAAGAATCAGCCAATGAACCTGCAGATGTGAATATTGAGGCAGATGACAGTCCTTCCGATAATATTACTTCATCAGAGTCTGAAAATGAAGAACCACCACAAAAAGGTATAGAAGACCACACATACATTAGTCGGAATGGAACGATTTGGAAATTAGAACCTCCTGCAACTTTTCGTACACCTGTCGATAATATCGTAAAGAAGCCACCTGGTCCAGCCCGTGGTTTGAAAACCTGTAAACCTAAGGATGGCTGGGACTATTTCATCTCCAAGGAAATACTAGAGGAAATCATCAACTGCACAAATATTGAAGGCAGAAGAGTGGCTGCTTTGCGTGGTGAAACGTGGAAAAAACGTTTCGCTTGCTGAAATGGAGGGTTTTCTTGGTCTTTTACTGCTTTCTGGTGTTGAGAAGAGTTGGGATGTCCCTATTAGAGAATTATTCTTGGATGAAAAGGCAAATCCTACATATAAGGCCACCATGTCAGTAAATAGATTTGAGGATATAAGGAGAATGATTAGATTTGATGACAGGCGTACCCGTGAAGCTCGATCTGCAGATGACAAACTTGCAGCTGTTCGTTATGTATGGGAACTATTTCTTGACAAGTGTAGAAATAGAATGATTCCCAATGATTCGCTCACAGTTGACGAACAGCTAGTCCCATTCCGTGGAAGATGCAGCTTCACCCAGTATATGCCCTCTAAACCAGCCTAGTATGGCGTAAAAATATTTTGGTTATGTGATGCTACATCTGCATATGCTTTAGACGGAATTGTTTACACGGGAAGGAAGCCGCATGAACCTATTCAGAAAAATCTTGGATTGAATGTGGTGAAAGATCTTGCTAAAAGCATTGAAGGATCATCAAAAAATATTACTGTTGACAACTTCTTGACTAGTGTCCAGCTGGCAGAAGAGATGCTTCAGAAGCAAATTACAGTGGTGGGAACAATCAAACAAAATAAACCAGAAATTCCTAATGAGATGAAACCATCAGCCTCAAGAGCGATTCATTCCTCTTTGTTTGCATTTAGAGGTGACATTACAATGGTGAGTTATGTTCCCAAAAAGAAAAAGTCTGTAGTTCTCATTAGCACAATGCATCACGACAGAAACATTGATGAGTATGTTTTAATTGAAGAAATTGGTTGTAATAAATGTTATAAAATGTAAACTGCAACTTATAAGTGAATTAATTAATAAAATGTTAATCAGGCCCACAAGATCCTGTTACTGTATCTTAGGAATCTTTCAATATGACAGTAAATTTGACAGAAATAAATTTAACTCCAAAAAATGATTATATGAAAAGATGAAAATTTAAAATTAGGCAGGGCCTTGGAGGCCCTGCATATGCATTCATGTGTGTTTTCGGCACCATGCATCCTAGGGTTAAATACATATAGAAAAATGGAGCGACTGACATGAAAATTAATTCACAAGTGCAAAAAAACTGACTTCTTTTATGAGCATCAATATTTACTGAGTGTGCAAATCAACCGAGATCTTACCGGGCAACGCCGGGAACTGTGCAAGTAGACCTATAAAGATCACACAAAAACTTAATCATTTTCTGTCTGAGTTTCTTTTGCCATTCCAGTATTCTCGCATCCATTTACTGAAGGCCAGTTTTCTCTCTTTGGCCCAAGTTGCGCCAGTCTTCTTGGGTTTCATTTCTAGCATGACTAGCCAGTTGTATATTTTTTGTCTCAAGATTTTGCAATTTAGGATTTCTGATCTCTTGATATTTGTTTTTTCCAGGTCTTGTCGTACTTGACCCGACCAGCTATCAGGCATTTTTAATGTTTGTATGAGGTCGAATATCTGATTAGTTAATCTGTGATTTGGCATCCTGTAGATGTGACCGTAGAATTTTAGTCTGCGTTTTCTGATGTCGTTGGTAATGTTGGAGTGGGACTCTACTGTTTAGTTTGACTTTAATTTGTAGCCTTCTACAGTTTTGGTTGGTCCAGTAATTTTCCTGATTATTCTTTGTTCTTCTTTCTGGATGTTCTCGATGTCCCTTTTAGAATTTAGTTTGATTGTTTCTGCGGCGTAGAGAGCATTGGGTTTAATAACTGTATTGTAGTGCCTAATTTTTATTGGATTCCTGTGTTCTTTTTGTTGTAGACATTACAGATCTGTCCGAAGGCATTTTTAATCTTGTTATGTCTGTTTTGTTGTGCCTTCTTTTTGTGTCCTGTTGGACCGATAATTTCGCGTAAGTATTTAAACTCAGTTACTTTGTTGATTTTCCCATATTTTGTGTCCAGTGTTTTATGTTCAGTATGTGTGCAAAAAAAAAAAAAAAAGTTTTCTCAAAGGAGATTTGTAGTACCTTTTTTTCTGCTAGTTCTTTTAGGGATTCTATTTGTTTGATGGCTTGTTGTTCGCTTTCTCACAGATCATCTGCGAAGGCCAAGCATGAG
>JARYHS010008665.1:0-26115 GCA_031002005.1 Vandiemenella viatica
TGTTTCCCGTCTCTTCGTCGGTGAATTAATTTTTAATGTCTGCCTGCTTCGATGAATGGAATTTATGTTAACAGCGAGGTCTTTAGAGACGGGAAGGAATTCGGCCATGCCTTTGAAGGTAGTATCCCCGGCATTCACCTGGGGAAACCATGGATGCTGGAACCTCCGTCCTCCGAATGAGAGGCAAAAACGCTAAATAATTTCATGAAAACAGGTACACATAGAATTTATATCTGGAGTTTATGACGCTTTTTTTCCCGTTAAAAGGAAACATTTTGCTTTTCGAGGCGTGGAAATTACGTAACTTTACGGCTTTTTCACAACTTAAACACCGCGCCGGACTCGAACCGGCGACCTTCGGCACTCTAGCCCCTACGATACCGACGTAATATCGTTTTTGATGTGGACTTATTTTTTTAGGCGTGGAAATACGTAACTTTACGGCTTTTTCACAACTTAAACACCGCGGCCGGACTCGAACCGGCACTCTAGCCCCTACGCTACCGATGTCTGTTCCCGTAATATCCGTTGATGTGGGACTTATTTTTTTTAGGCGTGGAAATTACGTAACTTTACGGCTTTTTCACAACTTAAACACCGCGGCCGGACTCGAACCAGCGACCTAGCCCCTACGCTACCGACGTAATATCCGTTGATGTGGACTTTAGTATTTTTCACGATATAAAATATTTACTGTGTGTCGATAGTAGCCAAGATGTTCAGTGCTGCTAACAGGACGCTAGGAAATACATATTTCGTCACGCTTAGTAAACAGAGATAACAGCCGAGTGGGAATTGTACACATTTCGCAAAGCGCGCTGGAAATAATGCCACCGAACGCCATCTAGCCGCCACCAAATGAACTAGAAATTAAGCCCTTGGGAGATGGTGCCATCTGTGCGGCCGATCTGTGAACTAACGGCGGCCATCTTGGTCGCACCAAAACGGGGGGGGCGGCAAATCTTGACCGGGCGGTGCGCTCGGCGGCCATCTTGGTCACACCAACGGGGGGGCGGCCATCTTGTGACGTCACGCGGACGAGTGGAGTCTCTTTACAGTTGTCCAAAGAGCTTATCAGGCTAGCTAAGACAACCTCCTCCTACTAAGGAAGCATCCCAGCACTAGCCTGGAGTAATTTGGGGAAACCATGGTAAACCCAAATCTGGATACCCGGACGGGGATTCGAACCGTCGTCCTCCCGAATGCGAGGAACGTGGTTAACCACTCACCCACCACGCTCGGTCTGGTCCCTTGGACGGAATTGACGTTCGAGCCGGTCCAGTTAATGTTCTATCGGGGACGGATGAGGAGATCTTGCTGGCCACGGGAGTATCTCAATATCACGAGACAGTATATAGAGTCACGTGCCATGTGTGGACGAGCATTGTCCTGATGCAAAATGGCACCACGCAGATGCGGAATGGGCTGGGACGTGCTTGGTGCACAATATGACAGTCCTTCCTTTTGGTGGTCAGACGTGATCGACCGGAGCCTTGACGACGAGTATACCTGCTCTCACAACCCATGCAGTCCAGCATCGGGCCACTGTCACATCCGAATACCCCACAAATCTGGATATTGCACTATTCGACATGCCGGCCAGATGGAGACATATAATGGTGACCTTCTCAAATTTATTCAGGTGCTGAAAATGTTGTCTCTCACGAGTACGCGGCATCTCCGTCTCCTTCACAGTGATCACTCAACATCTGACGCCCTATATGCGCTTCCAGGCCTGGCAACAACACAAAAACATAAACAACACTAGTGCACTCTGGTGGCCGTTCAACCTGTCACAGCGAATTGTATATCTATTCATTTACACTTCAGTTTAGCTTCAGCTACGAGCGCATGCGGAACTAGTGTACAGCCGAGAGTGAGCCTTTCCTGTTTACGTGTGTGGTTGTTAGTGAAGCGGGACTACAACAGTGTGCGGCATTTGCGCCGAGTGTGTATATTAGTGAAAACCAGACGTAGTGGACATAGCATTAGAACATAAAGTATCTGCTAAATTAACTCGAAGGAAGCGAGTGTACCTCGGATACACATCAATCTATCCGAAACTTTAAAGATCGTGAAGGAGGCAGGATGGCGGAAGCGAGTGGCGGTGCTACTGCCAAAGCAGCAGAGGAGAGGAATGAACCATTCATTTATCAAGCAGAACAAGACATGTCAGAGACAACAAAAAAGAAAATAGAAGAACACAATGAGGACAGTGAAGAAGAAGTTAAATACAATCTTAGAAAGAAAAGAAGAGCTACCGGGAAAAGAAGTATACCTATAAGCAACAAAGAAGATTTCGATACAACAGAAATAGTGCCTAAGTTGAACAAGGATCAAACTATAAAACAGACAACACCCTCGCAGCAGCTGACATATCACGTCACAGAGACTGCGAGCAGATCAACAAATGACCAACTGAACCCAACACGATCAAGTCAAGAAGGACAAAAAGGAAAATAACACAGCACCACTGAAACGTTTCAGACTGTATAACCGGCACTCGCAGGGACCATATCTAGTATCAATCGAACCAGAGATGAACAGCCAACTGCCTCACCCTATACAACTAGGCAAAATACTCTATAACAAGATTAATGGTCTTCAGCGGATCAACCAACAGGGAAAAAATCGGATGATGCTGGAATTTAATAAAGCTGAGGCGGCAAACAACTTCGTTGGAAATGATGTCTTCTTACAGTCACTAAGACTAAAGGCTTATATCCCTGCAAGCAGGGTAGAGTGCAAAGGTGTAATCAAGTACGTCCCTACAGACTTGAATGAGGAAGAGCTGATAAGAAACGTTAAAGCTTCCGCTCCCATAGTAGGCGTAAGAAGATTCATGAAAAGTATACATTTGGACGGAAAAATAGAAAGAAAACCATTACAAACGGTTCTACTCACGTTTGAAAGCCAGTTTCTTCCGGAAGAAGTAGAAATCTACTATCTCAGATTCAAGGTTACTCCATACGTGTATCCAGTGACGCAGTGCTTTAAATGCCAAAGATTTGGTCACATCTCCTCCAACTGTAGAGGGAAAGAAAGGTGCACTAAATGCGGAGAGGAGCACAATGCAACCAGCTGTAACAAGGAAGAAGTTAAGTGCGCGAATTGTGGTGGAGACCACAAAGCAAACGACAGAGCATGTCCAATAAGGAAACGAGAAGAGGAGCGAAAGCAGACACAGGCACTTGGCAGTAAAACACCAGCCAGGGCAGGATATGAACACAACCCAAAAGAATTTCCCCCCATACAGTCCAAAACCTTTAGTGCAGCTGCAATGGGAGAAAAGACCAACCAATATAAGGAGATACATGAAAGAAGATTACCTGCGGTAAGAAGAGAAACAAGTACAGATCAGATGGCGGAGCATGAAAACAAGGAAACGAATGTCGAAAGCATTAGCATCATTGTGAAAATTGTGACCAAAGTCATTATGCAACTATTAAATGGAAACATCCCCAAGGAAGTGATAGAAAAAATTCAGGAAGAATCCACTAAGATGGTCATGCAAGAAATAAAGCAAATGGGAGACAGTGAAAACACAATGGAGATAGGTGATGCTGCAGATAATAATGGATAAAAGGGCTAAACTTATAATTCTACAATGGAATGCCAGAAGCCTGGTACCCAAATGGAATGAATTACAGAGAGTTATTGAGGAACATGCTCCCCACGCCCTATTGATCACCGAAACTTGGCTATATGATAATATTAACATAAAGCATAAAAACTATAACATATATAGGAAAGATAGGGGTGACGGATTTGGAGGAGTAGCCATACTTGTCAGAAATGATGTGAAGAGCAACATCAGAGACATAGTAGAGCCGTCTGCTAATTTAGAAGTGCTATCCGTCGACCTGAAACACAAAGATCCGATAGAAAATGTTACTGTTGTTTACAAACCTCCTCAAGTTAACATGAAGGAAGAGGACTGGGAAGCTCTATTTGATCAGATACCACCCAAAAGCTTCGTGGGAGGGGATTTTAATGCGCACCACCCGATGTGGCAGGAAAGACAGCGGGATCAGCAAGGTGAAGAACTGGCGTCGGCGATAACCTCGTCATCACTTACCGTGCTGAACAACAAGCACGGAACGCGACTAGGGACGCCATTCCAAAGGAACTCGTCACCCGACATCTCACTAATTGCGGCATGCCTGAGGACCAGGACTAAATGGGAGATGCTACAGGACTCATTAGGTAGCGATCATCTGATACTGAAAATCACGTTGGATTCCGTGGCGAAAACGAAGTTAAGCACACCAAAGAGGCGCTGGATCTACAGTAGAGCTAACTGGAACTTATACCAAGAAAGAATCAGTACAAGAATAGAGCACTTAAGCTCAAACACAGGCAACCTTCAACAACGATACAATGAATTGGAAGAGATAATAATTAAAACGGCAGAAGAATGCATCCCGGAATATAAAGTAAACGAGGAAAGCAAGATTAATAGAAAACCCTGGTGGACCAGTGAATGCGCTAGAGCAGTAGCGAGACGACGCCTTGCAACCAAAATGTATAGAAAAGACTCGACATTCCAGAATTTTAGGATTCTTAGACAAACAACAGCAGAGGCCAGAAACACTATCAGAAAAACTAAAAGAGAAGGATGGAAAACCTTCTGCTCCAGCATCAAATATGGCACTTCGACGCAAGAAATGTGGAAGAAGCTACGATGGTTCAACGGCAAGAGATCTTCCCAAAACATCATCTACACAGACGACAAGCTGGCGGAACAATTTCTAGAATTAACGGCACCTGCATTTGTTCCCGGGAATACGGTATGGAATGCTCAGCAGCACCCTAAAGAAAACTACAACATCTCAAATAACGAATTCTTCAGCATGTCTGAGCTTGAAAGTGCCATTAAAAAGAGGGATACAGCTCCAGGAATGGATAGTATCACGTATTCAATGATAGACAACATGCCACAAAATGCTAAACATAAAATTCTAAACCTATTCAACGAAATGATAAACAGATCTTACGTGCCGGAACAATGGAGAAATGTAGTAATTGTCCCAGTGCCGAAACCCAATAGGGACAAAATGATGCATCGGCATATCGGCCTATATCACTGAATCCCGTGCATGGCTAAATTAATGAGCACAATGATAAAGAACAGGATGGAATGGCATGTAGAACACCATCGATACCTCGATCACCGCACCATGGGATTTCGGAAGGGGTGCAGCACAATGGATGTCATTAGCACACTAGTTACGGACATCCAATTAAATTTTGTCAGAAATAACTATCTCCTAGCTGCGTTCCTGGACATAAAAGACGCATACAATAACATACAGATCAATATATTACAGGAAGCCATGGAAGAGATGAAGCTACATAATAAACTCATATCTTGGTGTTGCAATTACCTGGGTCACAGAGTGAATATAATACACACAGCAGAAGGAAAGAGATTTGAACGACACGTCTACCAGGGAATTCCACAGGGTGACCCAATGAGTCCGACCCTCTTCAATATATACTCGGCTAAGCTGTTCACCGAGCTACCAGGAATGGTGACCTTCCTTCAGTATGCGGATGATTTTGTGATATATGTCTCCCATCCCGACAAAGAAAAGGCAAGAGTAATACTACAAGCCGCAGTTACAGCAATCCTTGAAAAGCTGAGAGAGAAAGGATTAGACATGACAATACAAAAAAGTAAAATATGTATATTTACCCATAGACATTATCAAGAAAATGAGCTTAAAATAACTCTAAACGGTATTGGGATGGAGTTGGTGAAGGAAATCAAATTCCTTGGAATATGGCTAGACTCAAAGCTTACGTGGAGAAAACACATAATGGATCTGAGAGCGTCATCTCTAACGCGGATCAATACAATGAAAGTAATTGCTTCAATGAACTGGGGAGCGGATCCTCGCCCATTGCGCAATGTGTACTACAACGTAGTTAGAAGCAGACTGGACTATGGAAGCTTTCTGTACGATAATGCTTGCAAAACCCTACAGGCGAAACTTGATTCACTGCAGGCAGCGGTACTGAGGATAATAGGAGGCTTCATTAAGACCACTCCAATAGCGGCAATGGAAGCAGAGACAATAACCCCGCCGCTACATATACGCAGAAAGAAAATAGGGTTGAACTTCTGGTTAAGGGTAAGCTCCAAAAAAGAACACCCACTGTTGAGGAAAGTACAGATATTAGCCCATGAGATTCGAAGCAAACCTCCAGACCCTCACAGAATGCCAAGACTAGTGACATACAGACAGCTAACTAGTAAGTGGAATATCCATACGGCAGAAAACAACGACCTTTACTCGGAAAAACAACCTTGGCAAAAAGTGGATTTAGCTTCACATGTGTACCTGTACATCACATCAGAGCAGCTCGAAAGAAAATACTGGAATCAGGAAGAAGCGAAACAAAGGACGATTGAAACAATCAATACAAAGTGGAAAGACTGGTGTCAAATCTTCACGGACGGATCCAAGGCGGGGGAAGAGGCATGTGCAGCTGCATATGTGGAACCTAGAAGCGACGTCGTAGAAGCGTTTCGACTGCCGAACCAATTCTCTACCTTTCTGCAGAACTTTTCGCCATTCTCAAAGGAATACAATACGTTCAAAGTACAGAGAAAAAGAAAGCAGTAATCTGTTCAGACTCGAGAAGCGCCTTGCAGGCAATCTTAGCAATCCCTAAAGGCAAGGGAAAAAACTACATAGCCTATCAAGTGGCTAAAGAAATAACGAAGACAACAGCTAAAGGGATAGACCTACAATTACAATGGGTACCAAGCCACGTGGGTATACAGGGAAATGAAAGAGGCGATAAGGCAGCCAAAGAACAATTAGTTGCAGCACAAAAGGAGGACGTCGCAATACCGTTCACTGACCTTAGACACACTGCGTGGACCATAACACTGAAAGAATGGGAAATGAAATGGCAAATTAACAAGGATTCCAAGGTATTGTGGCATCGGGCCATTTGCAACAGAATCGAAAGAACGCCATGGTACGAGACCAAAGAACTGAGCAGAAGGAAGATTACATTATTCAACAGGTTACGTACAGGACACTCCCTTTTAAAGGATAAGAAGCATATCATGAACATTGTAGAGTCGCCAAATTGTGATAGATGTGGTGAACTGGAAGATATATATCACGTCTTACTTAGATGCAAAACTTACAGAGACATGAGAAAGAAGCTGATTGAAAAACAGCTAAAAATTACTGATATAATATCTCTAATGATCAATTTAGCAACTCCCTGTACCAAAGTTGTCAATACCATATGCAAATATGTAGATAATACCAAAATTTGTATATAAGTCAAATAAACATAAACCCTAACAATAACAACCCTATGTTTATGGCGTAATTAGCCCAAGGCTAACAGCCAAGGAAAAAAAAAAAAAAAATCATTTACACTACACACCCAACGATGGTGAGTATGTGTTCTAAGTTTTATTTCATCCGACCACATCGTCAGAGTGTTTATTTTTTGTCTGTCAGTGTAATTATTACTTTTTCATACGAACTCATCCTTAGAGAAAGGCGTTCCCATTAAACCATCTACTTCCACATAGCATCTGGCACAATTATTTAATATGTTGTTGTTGTTTTTGTGACTTTAGGGCGCGTCGACAAAGACGTCATTAGCACCCATTTAATATGCAGGATATTCACTTCTAGATAAGTATAGTGCTCATTTTTGTCTTCGGAACTTTTTTATTTTTGGTTTGCCGACTTATGCCCACCTCTCGAGCTTATAAACTGGTAAATCAATTTCATTATTCAACCAAAGTCTGTTCTCGCACTTTCCGAAAGTTTTTTCTGAAAAAAACTATGTGCAACCGACTTTTCTGTTCGACTGGAGTGGGGGTCATTGAAGAACGGAACGAAACTGAAGAGAGTGCTGGGAGTGTCAGATTGCGTGTGTTGGTGGTGAGGTTTGGAAAAATATTGGTGGAAGAATTGGGAGTAGTACTTCAGAAGGTAAATATGAACATAACTACAAGCTAATTAAGTGGATTTTTTTTTTTTTTTTTTTTTTTTTTTTTTTTTTTTTTTTTTGTAGGTTCTGGGCGCAGGTTGGAATCCTGGACCGGCCAAAAAGATTTCAGTTTTCCATGGTTTCCCTAAATCATTCTCGACACAAACCGGAATAGTTCCTTCAAAATACCATTACCAAATTCCTCTCAGTTCCTTGTCCCCAACCTTTTCCCGCATCTAATGATCACGACGTCGTTGAGGCGTAAATAAAAAAAAATTAAAAAAATGCGAGGGATTGGTTTAAATTACTAAATAGTTTACCAAATTAAAATTAAAATTTGTAAAGAATAAAAGAAGTTGAGAGGGAAAATTTCAATCAAAGAAATTAGGATAAAAAACAAGAAATGGACAAAAAGTGTAAAAAAAATTACGATCGGAGCTTATGTCCGTCACAATTAAATTTAATCAACTTGATCCTTAGTTACTAAGATTCTCCAACAGCTATATTATTTTCTTATTGAGGCCGTATTTGCTGGGAACCAGTCTGTAATCAAATATTCAGATGCCACATTTTGTTTTCCAGCGCTGGAAAAAAAAAACAAAAAAACAAAAAACAGGCAGTGGTGAAAGACGGTGCGTAGCCCTTTGTGAAGTCGTAATGATGGCTCACAGCTGTGAATTATTCACTGCTCCGTAACAGTCTGTAATATGTGCTGTCTACAGCAAAAGCGATACCTTCAATTAGGATCTAACAGTACTTCGTTCACCTCATCGATATCGGTATAACGCTAATACGGACAGGAAAGCAAGTCAGCTGGATATAGCATGTACTGACTTCAGTTTCTTCTAACCTAATTATTTATTACTGCAATATCTCCACCCTTAAATACTTAATTATTACTGCAGTCTATCCTCTCGTAATTACTTAATTGTTACTACAATTTCTCCTGTCTAAAATACTCGCTTATTACTGCAGTCTCTACTCTCTTATTTACCTTATCATTACTGCAGTATCTCCTCTCTTAATTATTTAATTATTGCTGTAATCTCTCCTCTCCCAGTTACTTAATAATTATTCCAGTCACTCCTCTTCTTATCATTCAATTTTTGCTGAAATTCTTCTGCCTAAAATAATTATTGTTGCAGTTTCTCTTCTCTTAATTAATTAGCTATTACTGCGGTGTCTCCTCTCTCATTATTATTACTGCATATCTCCTCATAAAACAAAAATAATGGCTTTCTGTGGTTGAGACCCTAATAGAGCAAAAATAGTTGTAAATAGCTACCTGTCTGAATAAGTTTCACACTATAACCACCTTGGTTGTGACATTACATATAGTGTAAGCAAAGATATTGATAACAAAGTGAACAAGCATCAGATGTTGTGTGGAACGATAGATAAGACCTTAGGAAATAGAACGCTCAGAGACACAAGGGGGGAAATTCTCTGAAGTGATGGTGGTTCCTATGCTTCACAATGGAAGTGAGTCTTGAGTAATGAAGAACAGACACAAAAGACGCATACTAGCAGCGGAGATGAAGTTCCTAAAATCTGTAATGGGATGCACCAGTCTAGATCTAATAAGAAACGAGATTATAAGGGAGGAGTTGAAAATATATAGTATGAATGATTGGAAAGAAGAACATTGGAATAACTGGAAGGAATGTATATTATGGATGATACACGATTTCCAAAAATAGTCCCTCAAATCGGAACAAGTCAACAGGCCAAATCCTTGTCAATCTAATCAGGATCGATCCGAACATTTTGCATATCTTTACTCGTCTCCTCAGCCCATTCTGCTGTCTTATTTAGTGACTATAGTTGAAAATTCTTTTTGTCAACCTACTGTAAGACTATTGCCTTTCTTGGGGTTGACATGATACTTATTGTAGACCGAACTTCGTGCTTGCTAAAGTTTTAATTACTAACATACAGCACCAGAAGCCGGATAAATGAGTTCGTAGTCGCCG
This sequence comes from Vandiemenella viatica, assembly GCA_031002005.1. Classification (NCBI taxonomy): domain Eukaryota; kingdom Metazoa; phylum Arthropoda; class Insecta; order Orthoptera; family Morabidae; genus Vandiemenella; species Vandiemenella viatica. The sequence continues at coordinate 9,948 of JARYHS010008665.1, forward strand.
CCGGTCGCCAGATAGGGTCCAAACCAGTCCGATAAAAGTGTGAGGATAACTAATTAAGAGAAATCTTCAAGTATTAAGTAATGAAAATCGGTTCTCCACACATTTATTAGAATAAAGTACACATCGAACCAGTTGGCCACTATCAGAATTTAGATGATAAGGCTATTGAAACTTCGTAATCCGTCGATTGCAAGATTCTTAGAAAAAAAAAGGAAAGTTTTTTAATCCAAATCAGTCCACACTAAATTACTTTCGATGTCACACTTCACTGTTCTGGTATCTCAACACACTGTCAAATCAATTTAAAACATACGTCGCAATGGTTAAACTAGTTCATTCTTCTTCTTACTTCTTGCTACACCCGCACAGTTAGTATAGCGTCTCACATTACGCGACGCGAGCCGTTCGCTACCATACCTCGATAACGACTGACTTTAAACAATGTAGTCATGCGCTCATTTCGGAGCGGCGGAATGCTACTGTTATGTTACATTCCCCAACTACCAATTTGTGATAATTGTTCAGGTTTTTTCCAAAAGAAACTGAAGAATTATCATTACAATAAAAAAGAAAATTTACAAATACCAAGTTTCAAACTCTCGAGTGTGGCCAACCTACTAACATAAGATACACAAAGCCATTTAACATATTTAAATAAAAAAAACAGGCACACAAACAACATCAAGAAAACATATAAAAAAAAATACAGGAAGGAACCACATGAAATTGTTATAGTTTTCGTGGTCACAGTTCTCAAATAGCTGTCAACTCTCACGAAAATAAAACTGAAAAGAAAGAACATATATACACAACATGACAAAAATAATATTTCCGCTTCTACCGTAGGCTCTATGGGTGGAGTCCTCGGTTGCGACACTGGTAGAGGTCATTAACCTCTATACGACTTTTGTCGAAGCACTTCACGCACTACACTGCACTACACAAAGCCTACTGTTGTTGCTGCTGCTGCTTTGGCATTTTTTCAGGCAGGGTACGAGAGTGGAAATGTGGATTTAGATTACTGGCTTTAGCCGGAAAAAAAAATAAAGATTTGTTCGCCGCAGCGATGAGGTAATTGGCATACGCCATAAAAGGAAAAATTAGGAAAAATAAAAAAATAAAGGGTGTCCCCTATTCGTGACCATTACGGAGTGAGTAGACATCCTCGTCCAACATCCATAGATGAAGGGCTCATCTCCACCCCTGTCACGTTAGCTTTCCACTTCCATTTGATATATTTCCGGTCGATTCTCTTCTTTTCTTTGCGTATCTGCGGCTGCTTCAGCTTCCCGACATCTTCTTTACAAGTTCTGCAGTCTATTAGTATTGACTTATTATCTCCATAATACTCTTCAGTCGATAAAAATGTTCCGCCTTCTTCGTTCATTGCGTCCGTGGCTGCCGCACACTTTAAACTATTTTTGGCACAGGTTACTATAGTGCTTACGCATTGACTGTTGCGCGAGCGCTGGTTGCTGTCACGCGCGCGCATGCTTCTGTTATTTTTGACATATTGCTGGGGTGCCATTTCAATTACTTCCCGGCTCGCTTTACCGCTATTTGTTTCTTCTCCGGATACATCGATTTCTATCAACTTAATTTCAGTCTTCTGGCACTCGTCATTCTCAATTTCCATATTGCCTTCCTTAAAATCTTCTAGTTTGTCCGCTTTCAATTCTCCACTCATGCTATTGAATAAAATCTTCTCGTAACTTGTCAGTTCTTCTTCAACATAGTTATTGAATACAGTGTCATATAGACATATTTCTGGTTGATCCTTCTCTTTCCTCAAGCCTATTTTTTCTTCTTTTACTAATAATATTTTCTCTGTATTCGGCCTCTTTTCTGCCTCCGCCGCTGGCGAAGCCTTCTCAGTGGCAGGCACTAGTTTAAATGTCTGGTATTGTCTTCTGAAACCACTGCTACCCTATGTTCTTCATTTTGCGGTCGGTAGTTATGATTCTGGAACCGCCTATGAGATTTTCCTTCCTCTATGTTTTCCTTTCGAACTCCGTCTTGCCGGCCTGAGTTTTCCGGTTCTTGCCGAAAATTTTTATTCCCTTCTCTTCGGTGGTTTTCCTGTCTGAATCCGTTATTTTGAAAATGATTAGTGTTATGTTGTCCCTGGTATCTTGTTCTGTACATTCTTTGCTCTTGTACATCTAATCTTCCCAGCATATCTACAGCATCCTTTATGGAGCGGATCTTGTGGCTAGTAAGTATTAGCTGTGTCTGTTCCGGTAACCTAGCCGCAATCATTCGTACATACTCTTCTTCACTATGAGGCTGGTCTAAGTATCGGCAAGATGCATAGCACCGCATGAAAAAATCGGTTTGCGATCCTCTTCTCGGGTCATAACGGTCACCGCACATTAACTCTGATTTTACGGCGATCTGCCGCTCTGCCGACCAGTAAAGATTCAAGAAATCTTCTTTGAACTGCTCGAAAGATGAAAATTCCTCCTCTAATTGCTCTGCCCACAGTCGGGGTCCTGCTCTTAAATGTTTTATTACCATATTAATTTTCTTCTCCTCACTAGCAGCCATAAAAGGTGGAAAATTTTCGAAATTTTTAATAAACTTTACAGGATGGATGCCATTTCGGTCCGAAAATTCTTCCCAATCAATCTTTTCGTCGTAGCATTGAACAGGAATTACGGTGCCCTTTCCGGTTTCTTTGTATTTACAGAATTCTTCTCTCACTACACCCGGCACTTGTTTTAATACTTCTTGCTTTATAATTAGCGGCGCCTGTACCTTCATTCTCTCATCCACAAATACGGCAGTTGACACTTTTAATTTCTCCAACTTCTCATCCAGCTGTTCCACCTCCGCAGTTATCTCTTTCATCCCAAATTTCACTTCCGCATAGCCCTGTCGGGTACCTTCTTGCAATGTTTGGAACTGTCCTTCGATCGTCTTTATACGGTGGCAATGACTATCGCTTTTTTCTTGTAACTGTGCATACTGTTCTTGCAAGGCGTCGGTTTCCTGGCGCAAACTATTAGTTTCACCCTTTAACTCTTGTTTTAAATCGGAAAACTGGGTTGCTAAGTCCTCCGCTCGCATATTACACAAAGCACGATACTCTTCCATATCCTTACGTAATTCTGCTATTTGGGATTTGTGTTCATTCAGAGACTTAGAATGTAACATTTCCGCGTCAGACTTTAGCTCAGCTTTTAGATTATCGAGCTTGGAATCAAAGGTTTGAGTACTTAACTTAAGATCTGAATCTAACTTTTCAAATTTATCATGGAGGATTTCAGTGCTTGACTTAAGGTCTGAATTTAAGTTTGCAAATTTTGAATTTAGGGTCTCAGTATTTATATTAATATCTGACTTAAGGTCTGACTTTAGGTTTTCCAACTTGGAATTTTGAATCTCAGAATTTGTGTTTAAATTTTCAAACTTGGAATTTAAGCTTTCAATATTCGTACTCATATCTGACTTTAGTGAGCGCATTTCCGCTCTCAGGATTTCCACCACCTCAGTGAGACTTAGACTAGCGTCTCCTTCCGTACCCGGCATAATTATAAATTTTACACAGAAAACTGGATCAAAAAATATTGTAAATTCGCTTCCCGCGAATCAGACAACCAGACCACAACAACGCCGTTATACACGAAGCGCCAGCTGCTGCAAGCTATCTAGCTAAGCATGCCATTTAAAGAAAAAAGGAAACAAAAGGTTGTTCTATAGGCATAACTACAGGTGGAATTTAAATAATTGCTTCTGTCATCCCTGATGACAAAGGAGAGTAAAATGTATTGTCGAGTTAGGAGAGAAAAATCTTGTCCGATTTTCTTCCTCGATATTTCACAGAAAAAAAAGGAAAATTATCAGGAAAAAATTAGGAAAGGATTTAAGCCTTCAAAAATAGCCAAACAAGCAGCGCACAGCGCGTTCTTAGCTTTCGGAGACTCTGCACGACGATTCTTCTTTCTCCCGCCTTCGTCGTCTCGGCTGCCCCAGCTCCGCGCCGAACAATGTAGAATATCTTCCCCGCTGCTCCTTGACCAGCCGCGCTGCCTTCGTCGAGTGGGAGTTCTTCCGCACCTTTGGATATTGTCGACACCTGTTTCGATTGTCGTCTTGATATCACTAGTTTTCCCTTTTTTTTTTTTTTTTTTTTTCTTTTGTGTGTTTTCCTAGGATTCGAGAAAAATTTTCTCTCCTCCTAGTACTAATTTCTACCACACAGTCCTGTCACTCGTCGACATGTAAGACTATTGCCTTTCTTGGGGTTGACATGATACTTATTGTAGACCGAACTTCGTGCTTGCTAAAGTTTTAATTACTAACATACAGCACCAGAAGCCGGATAAATGAGTTCGTAGTCGCCGCCGGTCGCCAGATAGGGTCCAAACCAGTCCGATAAAAGTGTGAGGATAACTAATTAAGAGAAATCTTCAAGTATTAAGTAATGAAAATCGGTTCTCCACACATTTATTAGAATAAAGTACACATCGAACCAGTTGGCCACTATCAGAATTTAGATGATAAGGCTATTGAAACTTCGTAATCCGTCGATTGCAAGATTCTTAGAAAAAAAAGGAAAGTTTTTAATCCAAATCAGTCCACACTAAATTACTTTCGATGTCACACTTCACTGTTCTGGTATCTCAACACACTGTTCAAATCAATTTAAAACATACGTCGCAATGGTTAAACTAGTTCATTCTTCTTCTTACTTCTTGCTACACCCGCACAGTTAGTATAGCGTCTCACATTACGCGACGCGAGCCGTTCGCTACCATACCTCGATAACGACTGACTTTAAACAATGTAGTCATGCGCTCATTTCGGAGCGGCGGAATGCTACTGTTATGTTACACTACTCTAACTCATTCCTATAATGCGTCCACAGAATTTTAGCTTTCTCTCTGTGATTTTCTCTGGTTTTTTTTTTTTTTTTTTTTTTTTTTTTTTTTTTTTTTTTTTTTTTTTTTTTTTTTTTTTTTTACTGCTTAACGTCTCTTAACAGGGAGTTATTAAGAGGCGGGAAAGGATAGGGAACAAGGAAAGGAAATGAATTTGGCCATGGCCTTTTGAAGGAAGCATCCCGGCATTTGCCTGGAGTGATTTGGGAAACCATGAAAAACCCAAATCTGGATGCCCGGACGGGGATTCGAACCGGTGTCCTCCGAATGCGAGGCGTGAACGCTAACCGTTACACCAGCACGCTCGGTGATTTTCTCTGCATGCCTCGAAATTTATTTAGAGGGTTGACGAACATAATGCCTCCAGTGCACTCACATGTCAAATGCACTGATTTTCCTCAACGAGAACTGAACAGAAATTTCTATAAAATAATTAGCTAAACCCGCCACGCTTCACTGTGTTTCAGTCCCATATGAAATGAAAGAGAGAGAGAACCTATCGACTCTAGAACATGCGACACATAATTGGCGATGTGGAAAACATTCAATTTCTAATTTTTATATGCAAGGGTATCAAAAAAAAGATTTTTCAAAAAAAAAAATTATCATTGTTGATAGACTGCATTTAGCGCGTGTCCTTTTTCTGTAGAAACCTAAAAATCAGACATTTTACCGACTATGGAGCATGCGACGAATAATTGCCTGTGAGAGAAGCTATCGTTTTCTAAATTCAAATCGCACACTTGCGAAGATTGCTCTTGTGCTTTGTTAACAGTCATGACGAACGCAAGGCGTTATTGATACTGAAGTCTTTTGAACTTGAACGGCTTGTCGGTCGAAATGAGTGGTATTCCTGGAATTATTAAGTCTACAGTCTACACCTTTATGAGAATTGTTCCTTCAGTTAAAGTGTTCATCAATTTTCAACTGCTAATCTTGTACCATTGCATAAGTTTGACTGATTGATAAATAATGCCCAATTATATGTCGCATTGCAGTTTTTTTAAATCTAATTTTTTTAAACAAAAGTACTGGTCTGATTCGTAGTATATGAAAGCCTTCTTCGTGCCGTCCACCACATTCTCCCGAAATCTCAAGTCAATCCACCGACTACTTTTTGAGTTTTGAGAGCACCTACAGGCGCCTGGTGAATTTTTATATATAAAGATATCAATTTGGAACACGAGTGTTTCTCCGGGTAATCAATGAAAGTCAAAGCAGTAGGCGGTAGTTGGTGCGTTTTCTCTCGTAAAGCGAGACGTAGGAAAGATGAGGCGAAGCATCGGATTATTCGTCGTCGGATGCAATTTATCGCAATTTTGAGAGCGGCCCCGGCTTCGCTTCTTCATTTAATCAAGTAAGTGGTGTCCGCTGGTCGTTTCGACAGGGGCGGAGGTACAGAACCGAAATCCGAGACTAGCGCAGCCCCGGCGCAGCGGGCGCAGAAGGCGGTGGATTTACGGCGCGGTTTCACTGAAGAGAAACTGGAGACCACTTAGCAGGGGGCGGCACGGACTTTTCAGAGCGAGCAGGAAAACATTGGGGCTGCCAGCTATCTGGACTCCCGGAAACTCATCCCGAGATACTTGACCGCTTCCATACCTTCGTTTCTCCAATCACACTATCACAGAGATTCTCCAAAAGTCTTAACCACACATTCTCTAATAAGTGGAGACTAAACCTAACGTGACAATGAGTCTTGCTGCTTCCACCTTTCAAACTAGCTCGCCTATGTCAGAATGAGACCAACCTCTGGATCCCTTGGGAGAGTAGAACCAAAGACCAACCTAAATATGGCTTCTATTACCTTCTATCAAGTCCTCACATTTCGCCAGCATTTGTCTAAAACTGCAGAGAAAGTGCAGACCCGTGTGATCCCTGTAAACAAACGGGCTGGTACGTACGTCTTGGGGTGCAGGTGCCCCTGTGCTTTGAGGCGCAGCCCTTGGCTTGGCATTCTCCCCAACAGAATTCTGTTGCTCTACATGGCTTGGTAGTGTTCATAATGCCAAAGTTGATACCCAGCTTAACGCTGCTATGAGAACAGTGAGCTGTGTCATTAGGTCTACCCCAGTGTCTTGTGTAACAGCCCTCAAACCTAAACTTTAACTGGAATTGTATTTTATGAAGAATTTGCTGCAAGCTAGAGTGTGATTGAAAATGGCTTTGTATACTTGTCTTTTATTTCATTGTTAATCAGTGTAAATGGATTTCGTTTTGTGAAAATAAATTATGTAAATAACATTTAATATGTTTAAGCACAGAACTATGTAAGATAATTAATTAAATGTTAGTAATAGTAACTATTACGGTGAGGTACGATGTTTAAAGGACGATTTACTACAGTTAAAAATGATTTATGTGGATAATTTTGTGTTTAAGTATCATTAATTTTCATTTCTAAGAATTTTGTAATGATTGTAAATGATTATGTATTTATTCTGAATGTTTCTAATATGTTTTCAATTGTTTAAGTATTGTTAATGTTCGAGAAATATCTGTCTGAAGCCTATGTAGTGTTCAAGAACTTTCGATGGAACTTATATAATGCAACCAGGAGAGACTAAGGGACAGTTTTTACTTGGACAATATTTTGAAAATAGTTTACGTCGGTCAAGGACAGTGTCGAACGAACAATTTTGGTAGTATTGTCTTTGGAAGAAGTGTCTAATGTAATCGTTGGAGTGTTGTGAACTGTATTTTGAAGTCCAATTTCTTACTAGGAATATAAAATTTGAAAATGGATTGTGGACTAGTTATTTATTGTATGTAGTTAAAACCACGAGGCATCTAATATCTGGCTGCCTATAGTTTACAACATTATTCCCCATACCTGAGGAGAAAATCTATACTGCTTAACAAATTGGAAGTAGTGGAGGTAAACAACATGATTCCTCGGCATAGCGACCTTATCCTCCTGCCTCGTACTCGATTAATATCAAGGAACTGCCGACACGAAAGCAGCCAAGCATGCATAGTGCATGAAGAGTGGATAAAGAAGTGAAAAGTCAACAGCCCACACGTCTGTGGGTTTGTAATAGATACTACGACCTTGAATCCCTAGATATGGTTATCTAATTAACATGTATTTTGTTTGTATTCAGCATACTATAGTAATAATAATAACAAACAACTGAACTCCGTGTCATGTTTCCTCAGGTCGTTGCGTCACCGTTATTTTGTCGGAAGCCTGGCGCAAGGTTAGCTAGCTCGAGACCTGAAGGTGAAAGAAATTTTCATCATCAGGACGTGCTCGACAGGGCAAGATGGGATGGTGCGTAACAATTACTGATTCACAGAAACTGTTCCAATGTCCCGAGTTCTTCACAGTGTGTGTGGTTGATGACAAAATTTTGTTTCGTTGATGTTGAAAATAATCTTATTAATATTTTTATTGAAAATTTAAATATGTAATAGCAATACCAGTTATAAGTATCTGTGAAAGACCAAAGAGAAACAGACAGACAGAGTGGATCCAAGGAATAATGTACTGGACAAGGAGGGAAAAAAAGCAGACAGAACAGTCTTCGAGATGACGTAATGGGGGAAGGCGAAAATGACAGCTGGCGAGAAGATGCGACGTAAAACAAATATAAGTTGATAAAATTGTTACAGGAAAAATGTATTGCATTACTTCTAAAGTATTTTAAATTGTCGGAAATAAGATTTCGAGTTTAATAAAGTTGTAAGAAGTTTGTGAAGTGATAATATAGCGATAGAATAATTGTTGAATGAGTTTAATTTGTGGAAATCACTTGAAGAGAAGTATATTTGATAAATTATTGTTAGTGAGAAGATAAGTACCTACTGCAGTTGAGAGGTATAAAACTTTATTTCAGGTGAAGTGGAAGAAGAATTTCAAAATGTGACATGACAGCAATCGTCATGGATTCGCTAGGAGGAAAACTGATGTAGAGGATGTTCTCCACTCTCTTAGGGGCCCCAATACGGCATTCAGCAAGGTAAATACTGTACTGTATTCATTAAATTAGGCCACGTTGGCAAAAATAAAGTCAGTATTTCAGTTATACAAAAAGTATAACTGTTTTGCGTTTCATGCTTGGATAATTGCAATTAAATAAGAACAATCATACACATACACGTCGTTTTATGTTGTTAGGATATTCAAGGCACCCAGTTAAAGGGAGGATTGTCACAAAGTCTGAATAGGCCGAAGCCGAGTTTCACATTTTACAATCTTTCATCCATTCACAATGCAGCAGCACACTGCACAGAACATATATACATCAGTCACCCACACTAAACAGTAACACGTCACTGGCGAAGCAAAGAGAAAACCACTCCGCACAAATATCACCGGAAATCTGCTTTGGAGTAGCCACTCCTTCCACCGTGACTTGAATTTCATAGTTCTAAATCTTTGACTCTAACAAATCAAGAATAACCATGAGACAGTTTCTTCAAATGTGATTACCGAAAAATTCGAAAGCATCAAAAATGAGGGTAGATTGCGAAAGACGGCAGTACCCACAAGCGTCTTGTTTGACTCGCGCTGGCAAGATTTTGAGTGTGGAAGATTGAATATTAATTTAGCAGCGTTCCAAAATACATGATGAGATTGGCTTCTCGACTTAACGAGAGTAATTCATACACTGTTAAGGACTGGAAGGAATGGTCCAATAGACACAAATTTGTAACATTCGTAGTGTTGTTTATATCTTCGTTAACTGGCAGTTTTTTCATGCGTTTACCAGATAAGTCCACCTCCTATACATGCTCATCTGATATTTATTCGAAGGATACAATAAATGCTTCGACGAAACTCTGTCAGCTAGAAGTGTTTATCAAATCATAGTATCAGACCGAAATAAACAATACAAACTGAATGTGTCAGTTACATTTACAGTCATGTATTACTGTACTCATCACTCGGTTATGTAAGCAAACAAGCTTAAATGCAGCCGTATAACCCTTTTTCAGAAACAGACTGGAGCTGCCGCAAGCAAGCGGTGGACATATGTAAATAAATGGGTGGCCCAAAAGTAGGTATACAGTTACATATACAACATAATTAATCCCGTAGGTGGTCAAAATGTCCACCTTCGGCATTGATGCATTCCCGCAACCTGTCCCCGACACTCTCACACACAGTGCGACACAAATTCTGTTTAGAACGAATTTCCTTAAACGCATTCTTCAACTGTAGTCGTGTGACGGGTTTTCTGGATTGTCTTCTGCCCAGTACTCACAGTGCGAGGTCCCTGTTATCGCTGTTTTGACTGCGACAAACAAGGTTTGATAGCCCGTTTTATTTTGCACTTGGCCCTAACGTGCCTTTTAACGGTCGTCGCTACCACCTCGCCGATTATATTAATATACAGTATAATGTACTTTTATTACCAAAGTTTCAATAATCTATCAGTTCGCGCAACGGATGTTGTAATATTATGTAAATGAATTTCACTGCACTTTTGCTACAATTCACAATTTATTTTACTTAAAATTTCACATAAAAACCAATGCTGTTACTGACACAATATTCTATACAAATTTTCATTACTCTAGCCGCAATCACATGTGCCCGCTATGCTCGCTCAAAACAGCCTCTGTCGCCATCTTGGCTTCCTCCTTCTACGACACTCAATCTCATACTATTACAGTATTGCCAACTTCCGTTACATGAAATCACTAAAATAACTTAAAACTACCCCATACTGTACAATCTACTATGCTGGAAGACCTTTTTTACAGATGAAATTATAAATTTATTTACAATCAATTAATAAGATGATAATAGCACTTAGTAATGACTGGTGAGCGGGGACCTCACACATGCCCCCACTTTGCCACTAATTAGCACTTTTTTGTAATCACAAAAGTTGGTTATTTGGGGCAAAGTTCAACCCTTTCACCAGGCATTACTCCTTTGTAACACAAATTACACACTTTTCCATTACACCATGGTTCGCTACAGTTTCTCACACAATGTCCTTTGCTGTAGTCCAATAATAGAAGTTCATTAACATTTATAATACACTACATTGTAATTATTTCTCCTCTCTCACCTTATACAACTTCAAATCAGTCACATTCCGCAACCCAAACTTCCTTCCTGACTTCGGGTACACAAGAAAATAGGCATTCTTATGGGGCTTTCCCTCCACTCGAAACGGCCCATGGAACACATTAAAGAATTTTTTAATCTCAGCATTTATCTCGCAAGACCTCTCGTGTGTTTTTACCAATACCAAGTCGTTCAAATTAAATTCAACAGGTTTTCGTCTCTGGTCGTGCTTTCTCTTCCTTTCCTCAGCTTTCTTCTTCATTCTCTCCCTTACTTGCTTACAAACTTCTTCCTTAGATACACATTGACTTGCAGGAAAATTAATTACTTCTTTAATCAAATTCGGTTCTTCTTTATGATACATCAAAAAATATGGGGTGTAACCAGTACTCTCACTAGGTACACTGTTTATGACATCTTCGAAATCTGTGACATAGTCTACCCATGTAGTATGTTTGTTACTACAATAGGTTCGGATCAACCGACCAATTTCCCTCATGACTCTTTCGGCTGGATTACTGGCTGGATGGTACGCTGATATTCTTATATGCTTCACTTTGTTCTCCTCCATACACTGAGCCCAACGTCTTGACGTAAATTGGCTACCGTTATCTGATAATATCTTCTTTGGATAGCCCACATTTCTAAAATAATTCTTTTCCATCCGGTCCACCAACATCTTCCCTGTAGCCTTTCTTATTGCATAGAATCGCACGAACTTCGAGAACACATCCAACATGACGTAGACATAAGTAAATCCACCCCTTGACTTTGGCAGAGGCCCATACAAATCAACGGCTACCAGATCCAAAACATTCTCTGGCAATATACTCTGCATTAAACCTTTAGTTGCTACAGTCGAAACTTTAGTCCGTTGACATCGGTCGCAAGTCGCTATCCTCTTGGCCACCCTCCTTTTCATATTATCAAATAGCAAGACTTCCCTTAATTTTTTGGTGCATTTAGCGGCTCCATAATGCCCATAACTCAAATGTACATAATCTATTATGATATCCACATATTTTTCCGGCCAACATATTTTCCAGCCACTCGACACCTCGTCCGTTCTGCGAAATAATATTCCGTCATGAACTTTATAGTACTTGGGCAGCTTCTTATTTCTAGGATCTCCTAAATTCTGCTTTATTAGCTTCAAGCACTCATCTTCATTTTGTTTACGCCTCATATCCTTGCAAATATCCTTAACTGCCTTTTCATGTAACACTCCCTTCATATAGAACATTCTGACCACCTTTTCAGAGCCAACAGCGTCATCCACATAGTTGGTTCCCATCGGAAGTCTTGATAGCGCGTCGGGAACTTGGTTTTCACTACCCTTTATATACCTTATTTCAAAATCAAACTGTTGCATGTATAATACCCATCGGGTCAATCGACTGTTCATGAGTTTGCATTCGCATAAAAAGGTCAACGCCTTGTGGTCCGTAAACACAATAGTCTTGTGCCCCCACAAGTAAAACTTAAATTTCCCAAACCCCCACACGATGGCCAATGCTTCCTTCTCTGATATCCCATAAGATTGTTCATGTTTGTTCAATACACGGCTTGCAAATGCGATTGACCGTGCTTCCTCATTTCCGTCCACATTCACCAATTGAAATAGATGAACTCCTAGGCCATAGTTAGAGCTATCACTCCCTAAACAAAAAGGCAAACTTAAATCGGGATGATACAATATACCACTATTCATCAACTCATTCTTCAACTTGTCGAAAGCCTGCTGGCATTGTTCCGTCCACAACCACGATGAATGTTTCTTCCTTAATTCCCCTAAGTGAGGATCATTGAATGACTGATCTGATACGAACTTTCGGTAGAAACCGCATAAACCAAAGAACGACTTTAACTGTTTCTTGGTTTTTGGCACGGGAAATTCCATAATTGCCTTTATCTTCTCGGGATCCGGGCGTATACCCTGTGAATCAATCTGGTGTCCCAAAAACTTTATTTCCTTCTTCGCAAACTCACATTTTGACATTTTTAAAGTCATGCCTCCTCTTTGTAAGGCAACCAACACTTCCTCCAAAACTTCACAATGTTCCTCCCATGTTTGAGTACTTATCAATATATCGTCGACATAGATGGATAATTTGCTAAGTAAATCTTCCCCTAGTACTTGATCCAATGCTCGTATAAAAACTGATACCGAGACATTCAGTCCAAATGGAACCACCTTGTACTGGTAGCACTTCCCACCAAATAAAAACGCCGTATACTTTCTCGATTCCGGAGCTAATGGTACTTGCCAATATCCGGCTGTTAAGTCTAAACTTGTCATGTATTTCACACCATGGAATCTCTGCAACATTTCTTCAAGATTCTCAGGACGATCAGTTTCTCTGTCTACTATTCTGTTTAACGTCCTGGCATCTAAAACCAATCTCACTGTCCCATCTTTCTTGCCGACCACTATCAGCGGGTTGTTGTACTGGCTACTACACCTCTCAACAATACCCCATCGTACCATTTTGTCGATCTCTTGCTCCACAGCTTTCTTCTTAGCTAGTGGTATCGGATAAGGCTTTACGAAAAATGGTGTATGAGGCTTTATCTTCAATTGGCATTCATATCCTTTTACTATTCCTGGACAGTCTGAAAATACACTCTTATACTTCCTCAACATTCCTTTTATAATCTTCCTTCTGTTCTTCGGTAACTCCCCTTAACTCATCAACATCCATTACATAGTTCGCTTCCATCCCACTTTTTGTTTCTTCACCCTCCATTTCCTCATTCTCTACAACTTCATCTTCTGTTGATACTTCATATACAGCTCGCATGTTTACATCTCCTTCCAACTCCATAACTTTTATCGAACGACTTCCAAAGTTAACTTCAATATTTTCTTCATTCTTCCATACTTGCATCTCTCCTTTGTAACAGTCAATATAAGCTCTAAATTTGCAAAAGGCCAGTCCATACCCAGAATACAGTTAATGCTGAGCTCGGGTACCACCAAGCAAGCATGCTCCAATGCAACTCCATTTATTTCTAACTCCAATAATATTTGAATTTTCACCCTCTTACTCATTTTCCGGTCGCCCCAATTACTTGAACCTTACTCACTGGCATTTCAGCAATCTTGTTGTTCTTCACTATTTGGTCATACAACTTGTGTGATATCGCTGTTAATTCACTCCCAGTATCCGCTAGCACTTCGCTCTTCAAACCAAAAACTTTCACCGTAAATATTGGATGCCTCACTTCCTCTTCTTCCCTCAAAATTTCCTCTTGTAACAAATCCTTTTCAAACTCTTCTGGAGACCACTTTAACACTTCTAGCTTACTCCCATCTCTCAGGTGTAGCTGCTGTAAGTCTACATTTTCTCTATTGAATTGACTTCCATCATCTGTTTTGCATTCATTATTTCCCGCAAATGAGCTTATGTCACGTCTAACTTCTTCCGAAACTTCAACATTTGCCTCCTCTGGCATTTCACTCCATCATCATTGCTATTGGCATATTTCCTCACAAGGAAAAATCTCACTCCTTCATATTCTTCATTGTCTAACATTCCACCTGATTCTTCTTCTTTCAGATTATCATCTTCGTCCTCGCTACCATTTTCGTCGCTATACTCTTCCTCATCTTCGTCACTTGTTCCGATACTATCTTCTGTTTTAGTTTCATACATATCTTCCTCAAATTCTTTCGATACAAGCTCATCTGTCATCATATCTTCTGCTTCCAGATCGATTTCAGCCAATTCTCGCACCCCTTCTTTTTCCAATCATATTCGCACATTCTTGCAATGTCCTGTGTCTCCCCTTCGTCTAAAAACTTGAAACACTCCCACCACCTCAGCGGTTCCTTCTCGTCACAAACCCCGACATCCAGTTCTTTCGATTTCTCTTGATTTTGCCCCCTGCTGTTGTAGTTTATAATCTGCATATCACATTCGTTGTCATTTCTCTGTAGGTCCTCAGCTCTCTGGTATGTGTTGCTGTCCTTCCTGTTATCTCTGTTGTTTTGATTCTTTGGTCCTATTTCGACTTCCTCCGCTACTGAGCGGACCGCCCCAGTTGCGGCGCAGAGTTTCCCTCCATTCGATGGGAAACAAACTGCCTTCCTCCATCTCTTCCTCCTGGCCGGCCACTATTATGATATGACCCCTGATGTTCATGTCGCCCGTCTTCACTTTCCCTTCTTCCATCTCCAGAATTTCTGTTATACTGTTCCTCTCGGTGATATCCATTTCCTTGACCTCTGTCTCTGGTATAATCGTCCCGTGGATTCTTTGGTTCGACCCGTTATAACTTCGATAGTCATTCCTCTTATCCCCTCTCAGGCTTTGCTCATTCGCACTATTCCAACGGTCCAACCTTTCAACTATTTCCACAAAATCTTCTATACTATTCCATTGAACTACTACTAGCTTTTCTTGGACAGCCCTAGGCAATTTTTGCAACAGAACTTCTATTTTTTCATCATCACCGACTTCGTGATCCAGGTAGCACAATTCTTTCATCACTGCTTCACAAAAATTCTTCATGCTCCCCTCACGTCTATAATAGCGACAGTTCCAAAAATCTCTCCTCACATTCCTTTGTTTTCTCTGTGACCAATATTTGTTCAAAAATAATTTCAAAATTCCTCGAAATTATTACATTCTTCAACACTGCCACAGCTCCATACAAAGCATCCCCATGTAGCATATTTTTACATATCTTATCTTATCCAAGTCTGACCACTCACAAGGTAATCCATTCTTATAAGCTCGAACAAATTCACCGGATGCACTGTTTTTTCCGGTTCAAATTTTACTTCCGGTAATTTAATCTGGTTTGTGATGATACACCAATCCCCATAGCAGTCAAAATTTCGCCGTTCTTCTTCCCAAATTTCTTAATCAGTGTTTCACTTCTTCCTTCACCTCTTCTTTGACTGATTTCATCTGGTCATCCACTTGGTTAAATGCTCCTTTCACTTCCTATCCATAGTCCTAAATCTCTCTCCCACCGGTAAATTGTTTGGAGTTGGTTTCAGTTTTTTCTTTTACCTCTTCATCTCGTTTTACATTCCTTTTGTTTTCATAAATTATCTTATTTTCTTTCCGCATGGCTGTATGCTCTTCTTGTATTTCCTTCCTATTTTCTCCACTGCTTCTTCATCTTTTGTTGCACCAGACACACTAGATTCTGCTTGGTAGCCTCTCCATGCTTCCCAACATAATCATAAACCACTGATATTTCTTTCTCTATTTTTGTGTTGATTTCTTCTTCTAATACTTGTCTTACA
>JARYHS010008666.1:0-47470 GCA_031002005.1 Vandiemenella viatica
GTAGATGTAGATGTAGAAGTAGATATCCCTTAAAAATTAGCACATTGCAAAAAAATTGTGTTCAGAAGTTTATCATAATACCAATCTCCAAATTACAACTCTTCAAGATGTGCAGAAAATTCTTTTTTTTTTCCCATATATTAATTTCAGGTTACATCCAGACCTAACTATGAACATTATTTGCCTAAAACACATTTAAATATTAGGTAAACATCATTTATAAACATTGTCTAATCATTCCTTGACACATCTAATATTCAGTGAAAATTGTTCTGTAGTTCCTAAATTGAAAACAGTTTACCAGTTCAGTTTACAGGGAACAGAATATGTATCCAGTTGCTGAACATTTTTATTTTCATTACTGTTATCAATTTTAGGCTCAAATTGATGATATGCATTTCATTATGTGTATAAATCTTATGAAAACATGTATACATTATTTCAGAAAATGCTAGCCAGTACTGATGTTTTAAATACTCTCATCTTCTGTTATAGCAGTGAAATACAAACTGAGGTTTTAAATAATATTCTGATTAAAATAAAAACAGTTGTGGCAAAATGTTTAACTAATGTCTGATGAATCTCCAGTTATGTTAAAATAGTTCAGTGATGTGAAAGCTGTATTTACTTTTTAGGTGTAATATACAACAGTTAGTCATACTTGTAAACTATCTGCAAATACAGTAAGTGTATACGTAAGATGGTTTTCCCTTACCATTATTCTTTACTCAAACTTCTGGCTTCCTACAACTCTTTATCTACTAATTAACACAATTACCAATGCCATGATAGAATGAGCAATTTGGATATACGGTACTACAAGAACTACTTGCTTTCACTTGGTGGTTTTAGGCCTTGTGGATGATCCAACCAACTTTGAGGACTGGACTGTTTTTAATATAATAAAATTATATATTCCTTAATGAATTCCAACTCTCAAGGAAAAAAAGAAATGTATTATTTTTATCCAAACAGTATCTGAATGAATATTATTTGTACAGGGATATAATCAGTATATCCTCTTTCAGATTAAATATTGCAGTTTTTGTTGTAATATAACTTTTTCATTTAAGTTCATTAAATTTTAGTTGCTAACATTATAAGTAATTGTGGTGAAACACAAATGGGGAGGTGCTGAATAAAAGATTTGAAACAATGTCATTTTGACTGGATGCATTCTGAGGTATTCAAAACTGCATGGAAGGAGAGGGAGGAGATATGCAGAGAAATTATTACAGAAAAACAGAGCCAAATGGATTAATTCTGTAATAGATGGAAATTTGTGACAAGTATTGCTTAAGATACATTAATGTAGAAAGCCTGATTAGCAGAAATGGTTTCATTGCTTGCATACAGTTTAAAAAAATAGTATAGTACCATTTATATAATAGTAACCCAATGCAAACATATTTTCAAAACAACAATGATGTATCTACAACCATTTCAGTAGCTACCTAATGATGTACTGGTTATCTGACTGGACCTCATAATCAAGAAGTTATGCTGGATCCATACTGCTGTGAAATCCACTGAAAGTGTGAATTAGAACAATACAAATAATTCTTATTATATTCAGAACTCATCCTATCAAACTGCAATCCCTATTGTAGAAGGAAATTCCTCACACAGATGTGATGATAGGTCACTTGTATTATGGTCCATTTTAATTATAAAAATTATGAATTGTAAAAAAAGTTCCAGGTATTTTAATAAGACTGGTTGTGCAATCATTTGACATCATGTTTGCTCTACCACACTGTAGAATAAATTAAGGATGAAAATAGCACGATTTCTTCAAATAAGTATACATCAAATTTCCTTTAAGTCCAATAAACATGTATCTAATGACAACAAGCTCTGATTTTAATTTTTTTTTAAGTACCGTATTAAGTTATACTTTGTCACAGATAACTTGGTTTTGTCAACTTTAAATGGACCAAGAAGACTTTAGTCAATTTTTCTTCTAAGTTGATCCACGAGAGGAAAACTGCTAAATGCTGGTACAAAACTGATAGTTTGGTCTGCTTTATAATTCAGAATTCACAGTATCCTACCAAACGATATCACGTATTATGTGACTGTGACCAAGTAACGTCTTCCTTGAAACCGTGATTCTCCACAGATCGCAGTTTGCGCCTAAAATGTTATCCACATGAACGTTACTCAGCCACGTCCAGATTCTGTCACAGTTACTTTTTGTCACTGTGACTTTCCGTTCACGTTGTGAATGTAGCTGCGACGTTATTTTTCGGCCATCCCTAGACGGAGCTGAATGATTGAGCAACGGCATCTGCCTAAACTATGTCAACACTTGTTCAGCTTCTGGTCGTCTTGTTGCACGGGAGAGAAGCTCGGGAGGCATGCGTCAGGGGCGTGCCCCAGATCCTCATTCCGTTCAACGAATCAGAAGGCAAGGGAAGTTGCAAATGTTCCTAGCTGAATTGGGTTCTCGTGCGTCTCCCCTTGCAATATTTCGCTCTCACACGAGACAACACTTTCATTTATAGAAGATTATCGTTCGTACCCTTTGTTATGGAATGCCAAAAATAAAGAATATACAACAAAATCAAGAGCAAAGA
Source organism: Vandiemenella viatica (assembly GCA_031002005.1). Taxonomy (NCBI): domain Eukaryota; kingdom Metazoa; phylum Arthropoda; class Insecta; order Orthoptera; family Morabidae; genus Vandiemenella; species Vandiemenella viatica. The sequence goes on from JARYHS010008666.1 coordinate 2,580, forward strand.
TGCCCTAATGGTTTTTGGGGGAAAATATTCGATGGATGCAATTACAATGAATAAGAAAATCAAGAGACTGATATCATAGATAGGGAGATAGATAGATATGTTCAATTTGATCCCATGTGAGAATAATCTCGGGGATGTAGAACAGTACATACACTTATTTGTAATGTCAATATTACTATATAATTGATAATATTATTATATATTGACAACAAGTTAGCTACAATACATTAGTATAACCCAATTTCTCCTGTAATCTACAAATACAATCCCGAGTTAATTAATACTTATTATGTGAAACAGTGTATATACTTGTTACCAGTATCTAAGAATCAGTTATTTTCTTACCAACCAGTTGCCATGATAAGTTTAACTATAATTTGCGACATCATATTATATCATGTTAGTTGCTACTTATGTGGAACAGTACACACACCAATTAATAATATCAATTATATTACCAACAACTCATAAGCAGTCAATTACTTAAAAACCTGTTAGAATGATAATTTTTCACAGCAGTTTTTGAGTGCATGCTATCCCATGTTAGTTACTATAAATTTTGTAAACAGTATAATTACTTAATTTGTCAAAAGTTTCAACAGAAAGAAAAACCATATATCATTTTAGTAATTGTGGACAACTTTGTCACCTTCCCCTTCCATACACTATTTATACTATTTTATCAGTCATTGTTAGTTACCAAATTCCAAGAAGAAAATTCTTTCACAGAGTATATTATGGCTATGTATGTCAGCATTAAGATTGAAGTGTTCAGGATTTTCCACTACAAATGATAGTACGGAGTATACAAACTGTTCTGGCATGGTTAGAACACCCAGGTTTATAAATAGATTTCTGCACGACGTCCATGGGTTTGCTCCACAAATAGTTCTTATAGCACGCTTTTGCAATTTAAATACCCTCTGCACTTGTGACGAGTTTCCCCAGAATGAGATGCCATAGGTGAGCAGGTAATGAAAATATGCAAAATATACTAACTTTCTGGTTTCTATATTAGCTATTTTAGATATTACCCTCAGTGAAAATGTTGCAGAATTCAGTTTTTTAAGAAGTTGTTGAATATGTTGTTTCCAGTTCAATTTGTTATCTATATATTCACCCAGGAATTTTGTGAAACTGCTTTCATTGATTGTTTTCCCTTCTGATATAGCTGTCCTTTCTTTTTTTTTTGTAACAAACTGAAGTTACTGTGTCTTTTCTACATTAAGTATTAGTTTGTTGGCATTAAACAACCTATTAATTTTCTTTATAGCATCATTTGCTATGTTTTCGAGGTTTTGTGCTGATGGATCTTTCAACGATATGCTAGTATCATCTGCATAGAGCACTATGTGTTCATTATCACCTAGTATATGTGGAAGATCATTTATTTAGATTAAGAACAGCAGAGGGGCCATGAATTGAACCCTAAGGCACCCCAAATTTAACTATACCCCATTCTGAGTTTATAACATCTCCGGTATTAGCATCTTTCAGTGATACACATTGCTTTCTATTTTTCAGGTATGATTTAAACCAAAGTCCTGGCTTACTTTTCTAAATAGTGGTGATGGAAGTGAGGTAAACTAAAGTTTATCATGGTTCCCCGAAACCAATATCGCATTCATGTCGGATACAATTACGCCGATGGAAATGAAAGAAACAGAATAGGTTGCTGGTAATGGGACTTCAATCGCGGGTAACGTCGAATGCAGAAGTAAATACCTTGCGATTCAACCTTGTTACCTTTTGTCATTCTTTTCGGTCTACCATAATCAAATAAATTCAATAAATCTATTTTAGAGTCATTTCACAATATTCCTGCAAGTTTACTCAGTATCGAGGAGCTTATACAACCTTATTCAGTAGTGTCTTTGGTTATTCTTTAATTCACAGAACTCATAATCGGTTTTCAGTAATTCCCGCATGATTTAAAAGTAATTCGGGCTCATTTTTATTAATATGTAGCACTGATAGATTGTTGTAAATAATTTTCACAGGGTAGGATTGTATGTTTTTGAGATTCTTGTACAAATCTTTGGTGCAGGGCGTGTGCAGTAAGTATACTTTTCATTCATGTAGGCAATATTTAATCTCGTTTAACGTGTTTGGTGAATAGACACTTTTAAAGAGCACTAAGTATCAAATTATTCAGTTACAATAAACAACATTTTGTTGTAATAAGCAGTAAGATGTATTTGCGTGTATATATGAAAACCGAGCGTGGTGGGTGAACGGTTAACGTTCTAGCCTCGTTTCATGTTTACGCGGGTTCGAATCCCCGTCCGGGCATCCAGATTTGAGTTTTCCATGGTTTCCCCAAACCACTCCAGGCGAATGCCGGGATGCTTCCTTCAAATAGGCCGTGGCCGAATTCCTTTCCGTTCCTTGTCTCCAGTCCCATCCCGCCACTAATAACCCTAGCCGTCGACGAGGCGTACAGCCATAAGTAAAAAAAAAAAAATGTATGTGAAAGTTTCAACAAAACATTTTGAATAATCAGAAGGCATTTGTACAGTAGCAGCCTGTAATCTATTTAAGAATTTCAAGATCAAATTAATAACTGGAAAGGAATGCTTTCTGTGTTAGTCGATGTCAAATATGATGTATATATAGTCTCACTAGAGCTACGCTTGCGAAGTTATTTACATCATGATGGTAACTCCTCGTTAGCACCTTATAATAGTAACTTACTTATTGTTATGCACGTTTTTCTCTGATCAGGAACAATTCATTCTAATATAATAGAGGTATTCGGAAAGTAATGATGCAGGTTTCTTCTTTACATAATGTAAATTTATTGAAAGTATACTGTACTCAGATACATTTTCCATACACGTCTTTAGCTGAAAATGTACTTATTATATCATTAGCACCTCCATTTTTTTCTGGATTTCACTTATATAATAATAGCAGCTATTACGCCCGCTAGACAAACTGGATCGTCCATCTTGATACGGCGGCACCAGAACACTGGCGGGGTTAAGTATTCAGCGTCACATCTACTAGCAACCTGCCAGCCTGAGCAGCACCAAAGGACAGTTTCTAGTCACTCGCAGCCAAGACATCATCTTCGTGCAGTATGGTGAGGAAGCGGCGACTTGTCTCACCGCAGCATACACCGTCACGCCGAGCTAAGTTGACATCAGGCGAAGTTGCTACAGCGCAACATGGGGTCACAGCCCATGAGCACAGGGAGTTTCAATCTACACCGTGCGCAACCGCTGCCGACGTGTGGTCTGCCCAGTGCGTCACTCCTACAACGTCCCCCCAATGCGGGCAGCTACGTTGGAACCCACTCACGTCGATCCCAGGGTCAGACACCGGAAACTCGTCTTGGACAACATGGTCGTCACCAAGAATTGAAGATGGATTCGACGACCCCGACTTCGAGGAGGCGGAGACACTGATCTACATCCGTTGTACATCTGGCAAGTACAGCGAAATCCTCATGGCAAAGGACAGTACACATCCCGAAGCTGGTGGAAGACATACCTCGACGCCCAGGTTCAACCATACATAATCCAACTCCGAGTCACGTCCGGGAGTAAAGAGTATGCATGGGAAATACCAAGAAACAAGTTCCTGTACATCCTCAGCGACGAGAAGTACGGTCAACTCGCCATGCCCATCACTGACAAAAAGAAAAGACTGGTCACGGTTTGTCAGCCTTCCTGTCATTCTCAGCAAGGACTTCAGGGAGGATGACTACTTTGAAGACCTACATCGAGCGCTATATTGAGAACCACACCAACTTTCATCGTCGTCTAGCCAGGAAGATGAGTCGCAAACCTGAAGAAAAGACGGAACTAGAGACGGCCTTAAAGGACCGGAATCTCCAAGAACACCGTCCTTGCCCAAGCACCTCGACGCCACGCCTAGTGCAGACCACCAAGAAGAGGCTTCGCGGGCCCCGACAGGGTTGACACCGGGCAACCTGCTCGTAACATGTGCGAGCCCATGAGAGTTAGCGGCGTTTAAGGATTTCCTCGAAAGCCACTGAATTCAATTCCAGTTCGTCCAGTATGGAGGCGCAGGGTTTCCAAAAACTGATAGCATCCCAAACACTGCGTCACATGAGGAAGCAACCAACCGAGGTACGGAGGTCACCCGAGATGGAAGCCTCCCACCACCCACAGAACCCAAGCAGTCAACACCATCGGAAATCAAGGCTGTTGAGGCAGCAAATATTCAAGTCAAGAAGCAAAACGGCCGGAGCACCAAGAAGAATCCCGCAGGAAGAAATCATCATTGTCAACTGTTGATCAATGCTTCAGGTGCCAGGGATTCTGGCATCGATCGAAGGATTGCCGGAACCAAGTTCGGTGCGTTCGCTGTGGGGAAAATCACAGCGTGTATGCACCAGACCGCGCGAAGCGACACCAACTTGCACCAACTGCGCCCTGGACCACGCGGCCAGCTACGGGGGCTGCCCACTGAGGAGGAAGCTGCAAGCGGCCATCAACAGGAGCCGCCCCCACACTAGCACAGAGAAGATCACGACGCCACCAAGATCGACGAAGGATAAGACCACCACGGCCACCTGACCAATCATAACCACCTTACCAGACACGATGAGCATCTACACAACAACCGTTGTCCATGCCAGCCACAAGAAAATCAACTTGGGATGGTCGTACAACTGCTCACGCAGTTGTTAACCTACGCTCATCCCCACCAGGCGATAAGAATAAGCAAGGGTTTCCCTCTAAGGTCATTATGCAATGGCCAAAGCCAGGTTTTTCCTTAACGTGTATATTACGATCCAAAAACCAACCAATATGATACAGTAGATATAGCTACAGACAGTAGTGGGGCTACATAAAGCCGCTGAGGCAGCGAAAAAAAAAAAAAAAAAAAAAAAACCTCGCAGCCGCTACTCGCTGACAAGGCAAGGGAGCGTGTTTATTCTGTGTTGGAGATTTTTTTTTTTTTAGCACACATTTTTACAGCCTAGTATCTAGAAACTAAAATAGGTCTTAATTTAACACAACAGTTTTATATTTGATACTTCAACAGATAATTCCACAATAAATAATTTCAAATTTGTTATGTATGGTTTTGGCAATGTCTGTACAGTCTTTTCTTGTTGGCACAATACATTACGAATTTTTCGCTGTTAACATATATTAGTTTCCTGTCCACTTTATGGTTAGAATTTTTAATATTTCACTTTGTCACTTCGTACGTCTACCACTACTACTATTACTAAACTATTACTACTATCTACTACTCTACCATCTAAGAAAGCATTTTCCAGCATTGGTATCGGTGCGGTAATCCGAATTCCAAATCTCCCGGAATAGCGCACGTTCTCAGTCTCTCTGGCAGCCAAAGTGACCGAGAAGGCCGCCCATCGGGAGACTGGCCACCTCCAACACTGGTTGTGAGAACTAATTTTCAATGATATATATGTAATTGTAGAAGTAAGGAGTCTTTAATATCCGGCTAGTAGGTTGTTCGTTTCACAGGTGAACTAGATTAGTTTAACATCTACTGCCGGTATTTGTTATTTTCAATATTTGAACAAATTCCTATTTTAAGATTATTGGCTACATAATTTACAACTTTTACTCTTAACTAACTATTAACATTTTTACATATTTAAGAGATAACAATGTTTTACTTCAGAAGCGGCTCGAGACTGCAACTATTATCTATTATTTGTGTTATTGCAATGTCAGACCACATTTTATGCATTGGACTATAGTTCATGTGAGCACTAGTAAAGAACTTATACATACACTATTTACTTTTATAAGTGTTGCTTTAGCAAGTTCTTTTTGTAGACTAGAATCTCCAGTGGTGTTACTGCGAAACGGTCCATTTAAAGCCTTTAATATGGTTTAAGCACTCCTCTCCGCAGAACAGCTGGTTGCGTTTTCAGCACGATATATGAATTCGCTGATCGAGCGCTTAGACACGCATTCGCTTGTGGCTGCTCTCGGGTGTTACTCTGTGACGTCATAGTCGGCTTGACTTGGCCTTCCTCTTGTTGTCGCTAAACTTTGCATGAATCTCTCCTTTTGCAATTTTGATACATTTTGCGTCACTTCGTCTAGTTTGCGCCATAGTTGCTCATTTTTTAGTATGTCTTCCGTTTTCATGTTTCTTAGTTCATGAAATCCTTCGTTTCTGGCTTCTGCCATTTGTGTGCAATCCCAGACGATGTGTTCGGGTGTACCCTCTTCCCCGCACTCACACAAGCTTGTGTCTTTTAGTCCTCTTTTATGTAGTAGGCTGGGATATGGCCCGTGTCCAGTGATGTAATGAACAAGTCCGGTTGACGGATCTAGGTGGACGAAGGTTTAATCTCTCTTGAATTGTTGGCCAAATATTGTAGGTTCTCCTGCCAGTCGTACTACGCGACCACTGTTGTTGCCATTCTTCCATCAAGACTGTTTTTATCTCCCGTGCTTCTGTAACCGGTCTTCCTAAAATTTGTTCTACTTTGTCGGTGTCACCGGTTCGTAGCCAATAGTGTGCCCCTCTCTTTCTAACTTCTAGGTCAAGTGGCCAAACGCCCAACGCAACCAGCAGAGAGTCGGTCGCTGTTGTGCTATATGCACCACTTAATCTTATCAGTATGCTTCTTTGTACGCTTCTTAGTGCCTGGCGAGGTTAACTGTCGTAACTTATGCGCCCAACTGCTAGCAGCATATCCCACAATCGAGGATAATATACTGTCGTGATACCTCCTTATTATGGACGTTGGAAGATGAAATCTTCTTTGCCCAATACTGATCAGTTTGTTCATCACTATTTTGGCACGACTGCACACCTCCGTTATATGGTCAGTAAAATTTAGTCAGCTCGTCTAGCGTGACTCCCAGGTATTTAACAAGTTCTAACTCTTTTTATGGAGACGTCGTTAACTTTTATTATTGGATTTCGCTTGGGGCGGCCACTGAGAACCATGAATTGAGTCTTGTGTGGTGCAAGGGTTAATTTCACTTTGGAGCACCAGTTTTGTAAATGTACTTAACTGCCATTCTGCTTCTAGTCTCTACTTCGTCCCTTGTTTCGCCTTGTATCAGCAGTAGAAGGTCATCCGCGAAGGCAACAAGCCCCAGGAGTCCTTCTTGCCCAATCATGCTTTCTATGGCCATTTCAGAATGTTACGTCCCAGAACACTGGTCCACACACCGATCCTTGCGGACAGCCTTTAGTTAATTATTTCTCTATAGTCACTCGTTGACATCTCAGTTTGGCAAATCGGTTTTTACAGTAGTCGCGTAACGTTCCATAGAGGTTACTAGGAATTCCTATTTCTCGCAGGCGGCTAAAAAGAGCCGGCCACCATAAGTTATCGAATGCTCCAGCAATGTCGACGGCGATAGCTATTAGCATACTTGCTCTTACTACTTTTCACTAGATGCACGGCATTATTTATGGCATCGTAGCGCGTGCCTTTGACTCGGTCTGGCATTCTGGGTTGTTACTGAAGCTTTACCAGCAGGGCTTCTCGGGGCACTGGTAAAGCTTATCCGGTCCTACCTGCTTGGCCGCACCTTCCATGTGAAGGTGGACGGAGCCAAGTCAGGTATCAGAAACATCCTTGCAGGTGTCCCCCAGGGGTCAGTCCTAGGCCCCATCCTGTACACTCTGTACACGGCTGACGTACCACGGCGGATCGTGTACAGACAGCTACATACGCGGATGACACGGCTTACTTCACTCATAGCAGGAGTAAGGCCGTCGCCACCGCTCGACTGCAAGGAGTCCTCCAGAAGACGGAGGCCTGGGCTAGGAGGTGGCGCATTGACGTCAATCCTACCAAAACCCAGGCCATCGTTTTCACGAGGAAGTACGGCCCACGCAACCGCGGCCAACCGGCCCGGTTGCTGAGGCTGAACGGATCCGACATTCCTGGAGTACCTCACTGAGATACCTCGGGGTAATGCTGGACTCCAAGCTCACCTGGCGTGCGCACATCAATGATGTGCGTCGAAGGACCAGCGCCAGGCTAAACGAGCTTTACCCCCTCCTGAACAGGAACAGTGCACTGTCACCGTCCCTGGGAGTGCGCATATATCTCACTCTGGTCAGGCCACTCTCGAGTACGCCTGTCCGGTGTGGGGATATGCCGCTCACACCCACCTGCAACGACTGCAGGCAGTCCAAAACCGGGCACTTAAACGTGCCCTCCACCTCCCCCACCGTTTCCCGACAGCGGCTCTTCATGAAGCCACCGGCATCATGCCCCTAAGAGACCGCTTCCGAGTGCTGGCCACTGCCTTCTACAAGAAGGCGGAAACCAGCACTAATCCGTTGATCAGCGTGCTTGGCCGGTACGAAGTTCGTCCCGGCCGACACAGAAGACCACTGGATCTGACAGTTTAGACACAAGACGCCCCAACAAATTACGACAACAATGACTAGCCAACTGTGACGACAAACCCACGTAATGTTATACCCCATCACTAATCCCCGCGGAGGAAATGTCGAAAGACAACAACCTCCAGCATACTCTGTTCTTTTTTTGTTACAGGAAGAACGTGAATGGCTCGGGCGGGCATCGTCGTCGACCTACCCCTCTGAAACCAAACTGATGTACACTCATACCATACTTTTTCCTGTGTTCCTGTAGTTTCCATACTAAAATTTTTTCCTGCACTTTTCCAAGCACATTTAGCAGACAGATCGGCCGATAGGATTTAGGATTTAATGGATCCTTGTCGTTCCCCTTCTTTAGGATCACCACTTCACTCTGCTTCCAGATATTTGGAACCCTGCCTTGCTGAAGGCATTTATTAAACAGTATGCAGAGTGGTGAAGCCAACTGGACCACTAATGCCTGGAGCACTTCAGCAGCGATTCCGTCCGGTCCAGGTGTCTTTTTCCGCGACATGGCGTTAATCGCTTTAATTACTTCGTCTGGTGTCACATCATCCGCTAAAGTAGCTGAGGTATAAATTTCATTGTGACCTTTACGGAGATTTTCTTGCTCTAAACTTTCACCTACTGCCTCATCGTCGGGTAATAGTACTTTTAACAGTTCCTCAGCTGTTGCGCTCCAATTGGCCGTCATGGTCCCGTCTGCCCTTCTTACGGTTGATAGTGTAGTCGGTGGTCTCAATTTGCTAGCTGCGATCTTGTAGGGGACGCCCCAGGGATCTGACTTTAAATTAGCGTTTACATAAGCCTCCCAACTCTGCTGCTTTGTTTTTATTAGCAGCTCTTTAAAGGCAGTCTTCCTTTCCCTGTATCTATCGAGAAGCGAGCACCTATCGGCAGCAATCATGCACTGTTGGTACTCTTTTCTCGCCTTCCTTATCTCCGATCGTAGTTTTTGCAGTCGGTCGCTCCACGGTATGTCTGTAGTATTCGCTGGTCTTTTGAGGGGAATGGTCATTTTCATTACGCGCGGAATTTCACGCGTGATCCCTCTTGTTATGACATCTACATCATTACCTTCCAATAGATCCACTGGTAGACGGAATTCATCTCTTAGTTGTGCCCAATCTGCCCTAAGTAAGTTATATTTTTTCCTTGTGTCGTTAATTTCATTGATTTGCAACCTACCTTTCACCAGATCAAACAGAATCAAGTTGTGGGCACTTGTAGTTTCGTTTTCAACCACCCTACAGTTTCTGTCTACATTTCCTACCAGCTGGTTGGTCACGTTACATCGATATTCGATTTTGCACCGGCTCTATTATTGAAGGTTGGAGCATTATTAGGGCAGTTTCTGACTTCGAGGCATAACTCATTTAACAGTTCCTCTACCATTAAGCCTCATTCATCCGTTGTATCACTGTACCAGAGCGGGGAGTGTGCATTTATATCTGCTGTTATAATTATCCTTTGATCTTGTAACTCAGTGCAAATTTTTCTTATTTTATTTAGATAACCATCTATAGGGTCCTTATATTGGCAGTACATCGATACCAAAGTAACGCTACACCACCCGGTATCGATCTCTGCACATGCTGTGTGCTCATCACAGTATTGCGATATTTTGGTTACAGTTAGTTCTTTGTTTATTACAATGATTCCTGCCATAGGTTTAGGTCCACTTACTATGGTTTGTGAGGATACTGGCATGTGTGGTATTTGTCCGCCCTTAGAGTAAGGCTCTTGCACACAGATAACATCCCAGTCATGTTGCGCAGCAAGATTCCTTAGCTCATGCAGGACCATATTTGTACGTCTTGCATTGATTTGTGCAATTTTGATTGTACCTTTCATCTATGGGTGCTTAGTGTAATCATTGCTCTGAGGCCATGGAAGTTTCGCGTTGAAAACTATCCTTCCATGAGTCATCACAAATTGTTTATATATTTGGCCCGGGTCAAAAATCTCATTTCTGTTGTTGAATAATTTTTTAACTAGCGTCAACAACTGGGCTATATCCGTGGGTAAGTTGCTGGCCTTGAGTTGTATTCTGTCCACTGCTTCAAGTTGGGGAAAGGTGACTGTTTTGCCTGCTGGGTGCAGCATCCTAGTGAGGAGCCTAAGCGCCTTTGCCAACACATGCTCTTGTTCTAGTCTGCTAATTTTTACCGTGTTCTCAAGATCTATGTATATTTTTGTGGGATCTAAGGCTGCTTTTTTAAAATCCTTTGTTTGCAGTGATATTTTAGGGTGTGTAGATTGCGCTGCCGTCGGACTTGCATCGACCAAGTTATTCCCTTTACACCAGCCAAATCCTGCCCTTCTTCCTGGGTAAGGAGGGCTGATAATAGTTTATGTGATTGTATCCTTGAGTCTGGTTTTTATTTTTGCATATTCTTCGGTCTGAACTTCAGTGTCTTTCGCTATGTGTTTCGTATCTACATATTCTTCAATCTGAACTGCAGCGTCTTTCATTGTGTTTTGTGTCTCTGCGAATTCTTCCGTCTGTACTGGTGAGTCTATTATTTTTGGTGCTAAGTCTCGGCTGCCGTGTTTTTTACTTCTAAACTTTGCCGCTCGTTCTGCATCCCTGCGCTTCCGTGACGGATTTTTATTTTTCCTCTTGTTTGTTATTACAATCCCATGTTTATCATACATAAGGGTTTTTTCAATCCCTTTTGCTGTTTTAACTGGCTTATTCATAATCTATTCGGCTGATCATACGCTGAAGGAGTATCTGATAGGTTAGACACTCCTTCCCTTTTGTTTTTGCACGTTTTATCTCTCTTTGCGCATGGGATGCATACGGGAGCAATGTCCTTCTTTTTGCATTGGTCTTTCTTGTGTCCAGTCACACCGCAGTGGCCGCATGTTGAGTCAGCCTGCTGACAGTGCTTGCTGACATGACCCCAATCACAGCACCTTACACAGTTCGGTACTGTAATGTAATCCTTAGCCGTCACAGCTGAAAATTCAATGAATATTTTTTTCTGTTCCAACAACATAGTTCTAACCTTTCCCTTACTTCCACTACATGATGGACGGTAGCTTTATTTCTCGGATCTGTTTTAAATCTTGGTTTGAAACCTTCTACGAAATCAGTTCTGGCTACATTGTCTTCAAAATTTTTCTGATAAACAATATCTCTCAATTTCTCTGTATCGATGGAGACTGTTATATCATATAGAATAACTAATGGCTTCCACTTCGTGGGTAATTCGCATCTCATGTCAGTATTAAGTGTCTGGTTATCTTGAAATTTCTTTGCATCCTGCGTGGTATTTGTCTCAACAATTACAGCTTGCTTTGTTGTCCTGACTCTATTCATTTTTATTTTATCTTTCTGCGGCCTTAGTATCGTAGTGACCTTCTCCGCCACTTGTTTAGGCGTCTCCTCTTTTTTTGGAGGAAATGAACGCTGCACAAGTCGCTGTTGGGGTTATCATACTTTTTGGTGTGTGTCTTCCACCAGCAGCTGCGACTGTAACATAGCTATGTGTGGGCTGCACACCACCGCTTTCCTTAATTGTCTTGTCTTAATCTGTTATTTTCGTTGATTAACTCTTTCAGTCTTCCCTCCATATGAGATGCTGCAACTGCCCAGGACGCCAACTTATCCTTTAGCTCTCTTAGCTTTTGCTCCGATAATTTTTGACCCTGGAACTCATTTAGGTATTTAACTAGCTCCTCGTACCTCTCTCCAAATGCAATTCCTTTTGCATTAGGAGCACAGTCACTAGTATCGCTTGTCGTATTCATTCCGTTACTGAGCACTGGATTCATCACAAACTAAATCCATTTTGTTAACCTGCAGGTCAATTATCAAGGCCGAAGCCTCGCTGGATCTATCTCGCAATATAACGATTATTCACAGTACCTGTACAATGCTGAAGCTGCAATGGCAGGCGTATCCGGACACTGGTAGAAACACAGAATCCACAAAACCCAAAACCAACACTGCAACAACACTACATACACTGATAAGTCGGAGCGCACAGCACGAAACGTCCACTCACTCCGAGAGTCAACGCGCAGTATGGTGAGGAAATTTCGTCCTATCTCACCGCAGCAGACACTGTCACGCCGAGCTGAGTCGACATCAGGCGACGCCGCTGCGCAACATGGGGTCACGGCACATGAGCACAGGGAGGCTCAGTCTATACCCTGCGCTACCGCTGCCGACATGCGGTCTCCGCAGTGCGTCACTCCTACAACATCCTCCCACGCGGGCAGCTATGTAGAAGCCCGCTCACGTCGATCCCAGGGGTCAGACACAGCAAATTCATCATGGACAACATGGTCGTCACCCAAAATTGAAGATGGGTTCGACGACCCCGACTTCGAGGAGGTGAAGACACTGATCTACTTCCGTTTTACATCTGGCAAGTACAGCGAAATCTTCATGGCAAAAGGACAGTACACATCCTGAAGCTGGTGGAAGAAATACCTCTTCGCCCAGGTTCAAGCATGTATAATCCAACTCCGAGTCAAGTCCGGGTGTGAAGAGTATGCATGGGAAATACCAAGAAACAAGTTCCTGTACATCCTCAGCGACGAGAAGTACGGTCACCCCGCCACGCCCATCACTGACAAAAAGAAAGACTGGTCACGGTTTGTCAGCCTTCCTGTCATCCTCAGCAAGGACTTAAGAGAGGATGAATATTTTGAAGACCTACATCGAGCGCTATATTGCGAACCACACCAAGTTTCATCTTCTTCCAGCCAGGAAGATTAATCGCAAACCTGAAGAAAAGACGGAACTAGCGACGGCCTTTGAGGACCAGAATCTCCAAGACCACCGTCCTTGCCCAAGCACCTCGAGGTCACTCCAAGTGCAGACCACCAAGAAAAAAAAACAAAAAAAAAACTTGCGGGGCATTCCTCATGAGGCGTGATTGTGGACACAAAAGGGTATACTTCCTGAGGCGTGCCTCTTCGGCATGCCTTAAGATTAACTTTTTGCAAGAGGAACGTGAAAGAGGAAAAGGAAAGTTGAAAGGGAAGAGGCACAAGTGTGGACATAGCTTATTACAGCCTAAATATGAAACAAGCCTACGGGACCGTCCATAAAAAACATGGATTGGTCTATAGGTAAGAGGTTTTGGGTAGAAAGCTGCCACGAGCTACGTAGCGTTTTATTCAATTGTCACAGTCGAAATAGGGTACACTGTGTAAGGACCAAGACTGATACCGGGGCGGTAGTATCGCCTTATTGCCATAACTAGCAGTTCTCTTAGAAAGTTCTCTGATTGAAATGATTTAGGATGACCATGTAGCTCTTTTGGATCTCAACTGAAATGCATAAAGGTCGTCACAAAATTTGTTTAAACCACAAACTTAGAAAAGGTTCAATATACTACGAAATTAGAACAGTTCACTCCAAGAAAATTTTAAAGTTTTATTTTCAAAAGTCACATTTACGAAATATTGCAACAAACAGTTGAGTAGGCTATCGAACACTCGTTTCCGAAAATTGTAGATTGTGGAGAGAAATTCTACCGAACCGAAAAAAACCTTTTTATAAATTAAAATTTCATGTTAACTGAGGCTGCTACACCGACATCTTGACATAGCCGACCCTCGGCGCCCGATTTCAACCGACTCTGTCCCGTTTCCGAAACAAACTTTCGCAGACCAACATAAAGCTTTTAGGATAAAGACTACATACTGCTCCAGGAATAAAGAAATAAAGACCAACTATCATCAGCCACCATTCTCTGCCATTTCATCAATAGGCAGTGTTTTATAGGAGTTATTATCCTAGAATATTTTCTCCTATTAGCAAGGTTGGTCAATTTTTCTGGGTTGGTTGGTCTTTCTGTTGGTGCAATAGTTTATTAAACTCAATGGTCTTTTATGTCGGTCTGCTGAAATGTCATACTGGCCGATATTTTTTAACATTTGATTTTTTGACTTCTGGGAGCTTTTGTAGAATGATTTTGCCAGCTGTGTTTGTAGAGGCTTGGAGTTTGTGATAAGTGCCAAGCGTGTGGTCCAGGGGTTATGATTTTTAGTTTATTAAAACTCCGCTCGCAGCTAGCGGACGTCGTTGGTAACGTGCAGTATATTCTCAGAGCTATACAAATATTAGGAAAGGCTTTCTGCAAGTCATTTTTACACATGTGTTGCAACAATTGGAATGGACTAGTTGTTTCATCGATATATGCTAATAACAATTGATAGGTTTGGTTCATAATATAGCTACATATATACTCTGCAATTCACAAAACTGTGGGTTGCAGAGAGTGCTCAGCACCAAACCTTATATCTTTGTTGTGCATTCCAATCGCTAATGGTACGAGGGAAAAAAGAATTCAAATAAGAATCAGTGCGGCACCTTATTTCTCTAATTTTATCTTTCCTGTCATTCCTACTCAAATAGGTTGGTGGACAAAGTATTTCACTACATTCGTAAGTGAATGTGGGAGTACGCATTTTTACCAATAAGTTTATAAGAAACGTGCGTCGTCTATCTACCAGAGACTCCCAACCTAGTCTACTAATCAGTTCTGTAACGCTTTCATAAGGACCGTAGCAAGCGGTCACGAATCGAGTGGCTCTTCTGTGTAATTTCTCTATACTCTCAATCAACCCCTTGCGAAACGGATCCAACAGTAGTCCAAATGTGGACGCACAAGAGATTTGTACGCTATCTGTTTTGTTTGTTCATTACAATTTTTCAAGATTCGACCTAGGAACCGCAGCTTAGCATTAGCTCTACCTACCAACGTATTAATATGTAAGTCCCATTTCATGTTCCTTTGTACTGTTACTCCCAAATATTTAATAGAATCGACCATATCAATAACTGAACGATTACCTCGTATTTCTGAACAATCGGATTCTTTTTGTTAGTTATGCTCATTGTCTTACACTTTTTACAATTTAGTGTGAGTTGCCACTCAGCGCACCATGCCAAAATAACATTCACATCATACTGAATTTCTAAGGAATCGGCCAAATTCCTTACTTCCCTATAAATAACCGCATCATCAGCAAACAATATAAAAATGCTTTTTCACTTCGTCTCTGAGATCGTTTATAAGAATTAAGAAAAGAAGTAGTCCTATTACACTTCCTTGAGGTACACCCGATGTAACATCTAGAGTAGAAGAACTTTTTCCTTCAACAACGACATACTGCGATCGACTAGTACGTTCGTAGCTTTGCTAAAATGCGGTTGTGTGGCACAGAGTCAAAGGCTTTCTGAAAATCTAAAAAAATTGCATCTACTTGTGAACCAGCATCAATAACTTTCATTACGTCGTGTGTAAATAGGGCCAGCTGTGTTTCACATGATCTTTTCTTCCGAAATCCGTGTTTATTGGTTGTAAAAAAATTATTTTCATCTAGAAAATTCATAATGTTCGAGCATATAATATGCTCCGTAACTCTACTACAAACAGATGTTATAGAAATGGGACGGTAGTTTCCAGGATTGCTTCAATCAGGTTTCTTGAAAATCGGATTTTCTTGCGCTATTTTTCAGTCTGAAGGTACTTTTCGCTCTTCTAGGGATTTACTGAATATATCAGACAGAAATGGCCCGATTTCCGCCGCATAATCTGAAAATACTCTTACTGGAATTCCATGGGGGCCAGGAGCTTTCCCACACTTCAGGAGCCCTAATTGCTTTATGATACCTGCAGTATCTATTCGTAATGATTCCACTTCCAACTCGACACGACGTGGGATAACGGGAATGCTATCCTTATTTTCGTCAGTAAATGAATTTTTGAATACAGTATTTAGTACGTTAGCTTTATCGCGTTGCAAGGCTTTATTGTCTGAATTGCAAGGCTAAACTATCTGTCTTGATTATTGTTTTTATTTATTTATTTATTTAGAAAAGTCACATATTCGTCACACACATATATATTGATTAAACATAAGGTTCTTTATGCCGCGGTCGCCAGGCTTGGGTATTAACGTTTGTCGGGTTACTAAATGATAAGCTCACACACTTTACAATGGACATACACCAAACTTTATTGAGTCCGTAAGCTTATACTTTCACACCAACGGAAAATACCACCACCAAATAAATATTTAAATAAGGAATCAGACTCCTCTCCGAAAATTACAGATTCGTGGGACAAGAGGAATTAAATTGCACAAACTTCTACACAGTCCACAGTATTCATAACATATCCACAGTCACTTGAGATCGCCGTACTCCATGCAAAATAGTCAATACAACACATTACCAGTTTCTACGTTACACTCCGCCAAATCTTCTCGTCTTTTCACAATTTCTATAAACCCGACCGAAATGTTGCCGCGTCGGCCATTAAACTCTCCGGCGGTCAACCATTCACCCCCACAGATAGCACCACACTCACTTACTACGCCGGCCACAGATACTCTTGCATGGTTCTGACGTATGTTATGTTACACTCCCTAGATAATATGCTGTGATAATTGTTCTGGTTTCAAATAAACTTGATCAATTATCAGAAAAAAACTGTTGTGTTACACTCCCTCCCTAATAACTTGTGATAATTGATCAGATTAGGCATGATCAATTATCAAGACAAGAAAAGAGAAAAAAAAATCACTATACAATCCTACTTTGGTGGCTTTCCGTTTTGCATTGACAATATTTTACACATTAAGTTCAAGAAACATATAAGAAAAATATTACACACAAGACAAATCAGAAACAACATACATAAGAGAGAAAAAAAAACCCAGAACACAAAATAAAAAAAACATGAATTGGTATCCAATTGCAAGTTGAGCAACTTGCTGCCAGAAGCGCTGCTTCCGATCTAAACACAAGCTGCACTCAGGTCAATGACCTGTACACATTTATGCTCCAAAGCATCACATCACACGCGTCACTTTATTCACTTTACCACACTTTTTTCGAGCTGCTATACCGCTGTTCGCGCCTTCGAAGGTAAGGGAAAAATAGGATTATAGTAGTACAGAGATTTTCTCTCGAAAACAGGATTGATAATTGAAAAGAAGAAAAAAATATGAAAATAACAGGATAGGATTACTTTTTTTCGTCTGGTCACAATCGGGTAATTTAACACTTGTTTGCCCGAGCTCAATAGTTTTCCACCGTATCGATTTTCTGTCAAATTTATTCTCCTCATTAGTTTTCCACCGAATGAATTTTCTGTCAATTTTATCCTTCTTACCTACAAACTGTGACTGTTTCGCTATACAAATGACTGATTCTGTCACTTTATTACGTTCAAGTGCGTAACACAACTCGCCCGCTTGTTTTTCCGCGCTCGCTAGTGTTGCGGAGTTAGAAACTTTTGTGGCCCAGGTTCCAACAGTGCCCCGGTATATGCTGCTACGCGCCGGCTGTCGGCCACTGCTCCCGCTCCAGTCACTATTGTCAAAGCCATATGGCTGTCGTACTGCTTTGATTCTATCCAACTTTACTTCTCCGGTAGTTACAGATAAAAATCCATCCACTTCAATCTTTATAACCTCATTCTCCCGTCAGTTAGCCTTCTCCTTCGCAAGGGTATCACAAAAAATTCCATCTGCTACCTCAAAAATTTTCTCTTGAATATTTTCTTCCACAAACTCCCCTTGACATTCTCGAACATCTGTTTCTGCAGTTGCAATACCTCTACAATTTACCTCATCTTCACTCTTTAAGGCATCCCCTAATATAGTATCAAACAAAAAAACATCTTCCTGAATTTTCTTCTTCCTTAATCCTTCGCTCCCTGTCTGTGAAATTACTTCTGCGTTTGGCCTCTTAACCGGTTCTGTTAACTCGGAAATTTGAGAGGACAACTTATTCAACTGCCCGACCCACAAAGCACTATAATCGTCAAGTTTTCTTCCGAACTCTGCCATGTGCAATTTCTGCTCCCTCCCCAGCACTTCGAGTTTACCATGAAGGGTTTCAAATTCAGAATGAAGTTTATCATTAGAGTCCTTAAAGGTTTCCAATTCGGAATGAAATTTAAAATCCAAACTATCATTTAGGGTTTGAAATTTGGAATCAAACTTCGAATCAAAATTATTATTTAGGGTTTGAAATTTGGAATCAAACTTCGAATCAAAATTATTATTTAGGGTTTCCGCAAACCTAGCCAGCATCTCAGCCAATTTTGACTCCGTCACTTCCCCCATTTCAGTAAGTCTATATTACAAATCCAACGGGAAAAGGCAATAAAGATAATCACTCAGTCACTTTACTTTCCCCCTTCGACTCACAGCAAATAAAATCAATACAACGCTGCTATTCATGAAACTCAATCACCATATCAGAATTAAATGCATGCAAACTGGAAACAAACTACTTCTGCAGCGTCAACATGCGGTAAGTGTCACCAGAATGACAAAGGAATGGGCAAAAAGGAGAGAAAAACTCAACTCGGTTTTCCTTCCTATGTGTGACTCGAAATTACAGGAAAAAAAAAATTAAAGGAACGGAAAAGATAGGAAAAGACGCTTTGCAGCAGCTCGCTAGCAGCAACTCGCGCACTTAGCTTTGGTGTCTTCACTGTCGGCTGCTCAGGTCAGCTGCTCCCGCTCGGCTTCCTTCGGTTGGTCCCGGACACCCTCGTGAGTCCAGTCTGCGTAGACGTCGGCCGCCTGTCGTCTGCTCTCGGCTCCGCTCGGAAATGCTAGTCTAGTTACTCCATTCCCCACTCGGCTGCGCCACTTCCAACCAGACTTCAAGTAGACTATCTTCACTAACCGTCTTTGACTTAACAACCTCGTGCTGCTGGTGTGGTATATCTTCAACTCTGACTATTGTCGTCTCTGAACCCAATTGTCGTCTTGTTCGTAATTTACCGTAATTTATCTTCTGTCCTCTTTATCCCCGTGTGTATGCTCGGGAATCGAAAGTTTATTTCTCCTCAAGATGCCTATTTTACCACACGTCCTGTCACTGAGGCGCCATGCAAGGCTTTGATGTCTGAATTGCAAGGCTAAACTATCTGTCTTGATTATTGTTTTTTTTATCTATTTATTTAGAAGAGTCACTTATTCGTCACACACATATACATTGATTAAACATAAGGTTCTTTATGCCGCGGTCGCCAGGCTTGGGTATTAACGTTTGTCAGGTTACTAAATGATAAACTCACACACTGTAGAATGGACATACACCAAACTTTATTGAGTCCGTAAGCTTATACTTTCACACCAACGGAAAATACCACCACCAAATAAATATTTAAATAAGGAATCAGACTCCTCTCCGAAAATTGCAAATTCGTGGGACAAGAGGAATTAAATTGCACAAACTTCTACACAGTCCACAGTACTCATAACATATCCACAGTCACTTGAGATCGCCGTACTCCATGCAAAATATTCAATACAACACATTACCAGTTTCTACGTTACACTCCGCCAAATCTTCTAGTCTTTTCACAATTTCTATAAACCCGACCGAAATGTTGCCGCGTCGGCCATTAAACTCTCCGGCGGTCAACCATTCACCCCCACAGATAGCACCACACTCACTTACTACGCCGGCCACAGATACTCTTGCATGGCTCTGACGTATGTTATGTTACAGCGGCTTTCATTAACCTCGGGCCCTTCACGAACTAGTGCTGGAAAATTGCTGTTGGTACATCAGACTTTTCGAATCTACGACCAAAATTACTTTGGGTTTTCAGCGAGACTCTTAGAGAGAGTGTTTGAATGAAAATCATATTCTTCACACGTCCTCTTAACTCAGCCAAGGTTTCAAAATCGCTGCGAGGCCTCTTCCTTCTGTAGCGTGTGTGTATCCTTCTTTGTTTTTTGAGTAATCTTTTGACTTCGCATGTGTACCACGGAGGATCATTCTCCCCTTTTATTTTTCGCTTCAGTATATGTACTTCCATACCTTCCATGACTATATGTATAAATCGATGCCACATCTCTTCAATGTTGTCCTTTGTTAACATAAAGTTATGGTAATTATTCCTTAGGTAGGTTCTAAAACACTCCTTTGAGGCCTTACTGAATCTGTATACAATCCATCCATTACCCCCTTTTCGCTTGGTCATTAATTTGATAGTCGCAATTACCGCTTTATGATCGCTTATTCTTGTGGTCGCTGAAACGTCGGAGAATAATTCTGGCCTGTAAGTAACCAGAAAATCTAAAATGTATTCGCTACCGTTATGACACCGCGTAGGTTCATTAACTAGCTGCTCGAGATGATTATCTGACAACAAATTGAGAAATACTTCAGAAGCTGCCTTATACCTGCTGTCAGTAATAGTAACGTAATTACGCCAGTCAATATAAGCAGATTGAAGTCGCCTCCCAGAATCATAGCATGATCCTGAAAACGGCTAGCTATACTTTTAACATTACTTCTTAATTCCTAGGCGATAGCTATGTCAGAATCGGGTGGACGGTAGAAGGCGCCTATGACGAGTTTTGACCCAGCAACATTGAGTTTAATCCATACTATTTCACAGATAGTATCGACGTCTATTTCATTACATGGGAGGAATTTACTCAAAGCTATAAATACCCCACCTCCATGAGAATGTAATCTGTCTTTACAAAAAACGTTCATGCTGTCTTTATAAGTTTCGGCGGAACTTATTTCCGGCTTTAGCCAACTTTCTGTACCGATAATCCACCTCTGTGCTACAAATAACGCTTTTCAAGTTCTGGTTGTTTGTTACAAAAGCTTCTACAGTTAATTACGAGTACTTTTAACTGTTGTGACTCTTCTACATTCCTCCTACATTCCGGTGTTGCATCTGATTGGGTTGCCCGTAACTGTATTTCGTGTTTCGGGTATTCCTCCCTCAGCCTAAAAAACTACCCAGTGCATTCCACACGGCCCCTGCCACCCGTGTAGCCGATTCACGTGTGTAGTGCACACCTGACCTATTCAAGGGAACTCTACATGACTCAACTCTATGGGGGAGATCGAGAAATCTGCAGCCAATATCATCACAGAAACGTCGTAGTCTCTGGTTCAGCCCCTCAATACGGCTCTGAACCAGAGGTCCACAATCAACTCTGTTTACGATGCTACAGATGGTTAGCTTCGCCGATACCTTGCGGCCACTGGCCACAGAGTTCACCCTTTCAGCCAGCCGCCGGACGGAAGAGAGGATAACCTCCGACCCAAGGCGACAAGCATCGTTGGTGCCAACGTGAGCCATAATCTGCAGTTGGCTACACCCCGTCCTTTCTATGACATCCCAGAAGGCCTGCTCCCAACTACCAGAATACCCTTCTGCGATCGCCCAGACCTAGCGGGCTGGGGGGCCGTCAGCTCGCAGGATGACAATTGTGGGACTGAATCAGCCTCCGACAATACGTCATACCGATTGGACAGTCGAATAAGGGCCTTATTACACTAGGCGACTTGGCGACGCAACCAGCCGGGCCACTGGTGGCTCTGCTCGTCGCTGGGCACTGTGTCTTATGGAGCTTATTACACTAGGGCAGCCAGTGGCGCCGCCAGAAACTGGCGGCCGGCTGGCTGCCCTGCCCGGCGACCAGGCCGGCAACCACTGGTGGCCGAGAGTCGTGGCGGGGCATTGTATCTTACCTAGCTTATTACACTAGGCCACCTGGCGGCGCCGCCAGACCCGCCACCACGCGTTCAGTCTACTGTTCATATGCCCCTTCCTACTTTACGATTTTAAAATTGCAGAGATACTGAGTGTCAGGTTTGGTGAGACAACTAGGGACAGTCATCCTGTGATGGGAGGGAATGAATCAGAGGAGATTATAAATGACGAACCTACAAAATTTGAAATAAATTCTCAGGAAATTGCGAAGTAACTCAGAAAGCTAAAACTGGTGTAACTGGTGCAGGTAATATTACTAATGATTTATTAAAGATTGTGGGATAGGATTTTGTACCTTACCTTAAAATTTTGTTTAAAATGAGTTTGGAAACTTGCTGCTTACCAAAGGATTGGAAAAGACCGATAGTAGTACCAGTTTATAAAGGAAGGGTTAAAAATATGGTGAAAATTCCTGGCCAATTAGTTTGTCATCAGTGATGGGCAGAATGATTGAGAGATTGATATGCAACTATATCAGAAATCTCTGTGAAGAACGAAACTAGTTTTCAGATCGACAACATAGCTTTAGGCAAGGATATTCATTTGAATCTCAAATAGTGGGCTATATGCAAGATATTTCAAATGAATTTGAAATGGGAGGCACTAGATCTTTCTAAGGCATTTTACAGAGTGAGCCATAAAATGGTTTTAAATAAACTGAAATGTATTGAATTGGATGAAAAAGTTACTTGTTGGGCACAGGAATTCTTAAAAGTCAGAAAGCAAAGGGTTAGAGTAGGAAATACATTATCAAGAGAAGTGGAAGTAAATATGGAAGTTGCTGTTCATTATTCTAATGAATGACTGTGTTACGGTCAGAATCTAGGTATTTTGCAAATGATACAATGGTATACAATAGGATAAAAACAGATGAAGACTGAACAGTTGCAGGATGATCTGGATAGAATATCTAAATGTGTAGGTCAGCATGGAATGAAGATAAATGCCAAGAAGAGTCGGCTTATAAGATACAAAGATAAATAGATCTAAAGGTTAATTATGATTTCAGAGTGGGGTCAGATTTGCTTGATGAAGTGTAAATTCTTTGCATAACGTTTGGTAAACTCAATTGGGCAGGTGGTAGGAAAAGGTTACAAAATCCTTCATTTGCTGAAGAGGGTGATGAGAGGATGTAACAGAGAAGTTATGGAGTTTTTTTTATTTTTTTTATTTTATTTATTGACACTTGGCCTGTTGGCCATACAGTCAATATACATTCTATTTATACATATACACTGATTCGCTCACATTTACCCAATCATATATACAAATCACTGTTTATATTATAAGATCAAACACACTTTACGGATGGTATACAGCAGAAATAATAATTTACATAACATTAAGAAAGTACACATCAACAATGAGGACATAAAATTATAAAGATGGTTAGATGGAGAGTTAAAGATTAAACATTTTCACAGTAAATTTTGATAATACATGATTTTTATAGTTTATTAGGTTAAAATGTAATAAAACCATTACCGTCTAGTGTTCCATGAACGGTAACTATTTGCAATATTGAAGAGTGGGGTGGGATCTCCCGTTTATATCTCTATATTGTTTCTTGTAATAAAATGCACCATCTTTTGGTATATAGAAATATTTCCTAAGGCAAGAAGATGGCTGACATTGACTGGATATCTTATACCCCAATGTTTCAAGTCTTCCCAAAAGGGGTCCGTTTCTTCCTTGTATTTATTACATCCAAAGAATATATGGTTTGTGTCGGCCTCGGACTGCCCATCACATTGACAAAAAGGGGAGTTCACTAGCTTTATTTTGTATAGATGGCTTCCGAATCTCCCGTGGTTGAATTTTAGTCTCGATATTGTGGTGACTGCTTTTTTTGTGGCGTATTTCTTTTGGAACCACTGTGTCCTTGGTATCGACGGATGTATCTGCCTATAATGTGCTCCTTTGTGTTGGTTAGTGGATTTCCACATATCATTCCAGGTCTCCATACATTTTTGGCGAAATAGTGGGATTAGATCACTTCCTATTAGAAGTTCAACTGGGTTTCCTGTTTGTGCGGCTATTTTTGCAAGAGCATCCACTCTTTCATTGCCATGTAGTCCGACATGCGCCTTGACCCAGATAAAGGAGATCTTCATACCTTGTTTCTTTATGTCGGTCATCAACTCCATTATGTTATACAAAAGTGGAGTCCTCCCTCTATCTTTGATTCCATCATCCAGTTTTTGCAATGCCGATTTACAGTCTGTAAGAACAACTGTATTCTGAATGCGCATCTCTAGCGCATATTCCAGCGCTTTAAGTATTGCAAACAGTTCGGCTGTGAAAGAGGATGTTTCCTCACGCAGCTTAAACAACCTTTCCACTATGTTAGTGCTGTCAAAAAAGGCACTCCCAACCATGTTGCCAGTCTTTGACCCATCTGTATATATATATACCACTCGACCCATACCACTTAGGTAGTCATTTAGAAGATTATTGTTGCTAAGGGCGTTCTCTGAATATCTCAGATTTTCTACGATCTCGTTCCGGATCATATGGGTTTCGTAGTCAACTTCGTAACATGGTAATCTTGGGAGAGAGAACACTTGTGTCTGATATTCATTTAGCTCAGCGATGGCCGCAACTAGGGGTGGGCTGTTCCTGTGGGTCCAGTAAGCAGAGGTTGATGTTACTGCCCACAGGGCGCGTATTTTTATTGTAAGCGGGTTTCCGGTTTTCTGGAACTGTTTTATTATAAACTTTTTACTGAGATATTGGCGCCTCAGTGCGAGTGGCATTTCATTGGTTTCGGCTAGCAGTGCATTGGTTGGCGTCGACAGGAATGCCCCTAAGCAGAGTCGAAGAGCTCGGTACTGACATTTATCCAGGCGGTTCAGAAGTTGATCGGACGCGGATCCGTAAAGTACACAGCCATAATCTAGGTGAGGTCGCACCATGGCTTTGTAGAGAGCTATTGAGATTTTGGGATCAGCCCCCCACCAAGCACCGTTAGTGGCTCGGAGTATGTTTATTGCTTTATCACATTTCCCAACTATTTCACATATCTGACGCGTCCATCTTAGCTTGTTGTCTAAGTATAATCCCAAATATTTGATACACTTTAGGAGTGGCAATGTATATGGTCCGAGTCTTATGTTTTCAGCTGCCAGTACCTTATGCCGGGTGAAGGTTATTACTGCGGATTTTTCTGGTGATATTTGGAGTCCGTTTTCCTTTAGCCAAGTCTTGAGTTTAGTTAGCGTTTGGCTAAGATAGAAATAGGTGTCCTGAAGGTTCCTGGATGTTTTGTAAATGCAAAGGTCGTCCGCATATTGTATAAACCAGGTATCTGGTGACAGTGTTATGCCAATGTCACTACAGTATATTATGAACAGGAGTGGTGCCAGGATAGACCCTTGCGGGAGCCCAAAACTTGTACGCCGAGGACCAATTTTGCCAGTTGGTGTCATAATTATCAGAACTCTATTTTGCAGAATGTTCCAAAGATTTAATATAAATGTTTCAGGCAGTTTCATTAGGAGGAGTTTTTGTACTAGAATTTCTGGAACAACATTATCATATGCTCCAGTCAAGTCTGTAAACACACACGTTGTGTACTTGTTAGCTGTCAAGCTCTCTTGTAACTCAGTAACTAGGTGTGCCAGAGCGTCAAGCGTACCCAGGCCTCTGCGAAAACCGTACTGAAAATGGGGGAGTTTTATATAGTGTTCCACGTGCCACTCTATTCTGAGCCTAATCATACGCTCCAGGGTTTTATACATACAAGACATGAGAGAAATCGGCCTGTATGATGCCGGGTCGCATGGGTCCTTGCCTGGTTTGAGGATAGGGACTATTCTTACAGTTTTCATAGATTCGATGTCAATGCGTCGTAACCAAACGTCGTTCATTACTTTTAGGATTGCTAGCTTGCCTTTTCTTGGTAGATATTTGAGCATGGCGTAATGGATGTTGTCTGGCCCAGGCGATGTGTTCTTACTATTACTACAGACATTTCGAACTCTTCCAGATTAAATGGCTGTAGCATCTGTTCATTGGATGTATTTTCCTGTAGGCAGATCTTGTTTGTTACTGACGGTGGTGTCATCTTCTCCAATATCTTCTCTAACACCTCTTGCGTTGCGGTATGAGTTGAGCAGTTACTCGATGAATTACGGAATTTTCTTATCTCGTTCCACACAGTGATCGGAGAGGTGTTACGGTTTAAGTTTTCGCAAAAGGCTATCCACTTTTGCCGCTTTTTCCTTTTCAAGAAGCGTTTTACTCTGGCCTGAGTTTTACTTAAGAGAATAAAGTTTTCCTCCGTTGCATGTTGTCGATAGATTTTTAGGGCTTGTTTTCGTTCTTGAACTGCCGCGGTACATTCTGAGTCCCACCACACTGCAGATCTTCTTCGCTTTAATTTCACTGGGTGGTTTTCGGGAATCGTCGTAAGAGCCGCTTGTTCTATTCCGTTTAATATTTTCTCATAGTCGCGCTGCGTATCCCCAGTTTCTTTGAAATTTGAGAATATATTGCTTGCTGCTTTTCTGTAGGCGCTCCAATCGGCACGCTTAATGTTCCATCTATACGTGGGTTTTCTTCCTTTGTATTCTATGTGATGTCGTTGATAAGAGAAAAAAATGGGAAGGTGGTCTGACCCACTGGTGTCTTTTATGGTTGTCCAGACGGCTGTATGGGAGAGGTGGGTCGACGCCAGAATTACATCTACAGCTGATCTCCGTTCTCCTGGTTTTGATATCCTTGTGTACGAGCCGTCGTTAAGGACCACTAGTTCCTCTTCTTCTGCTACCTCCATTATCAGTCTTCCGACAGCGTCCGTTCTTTCACTCCCCCAAACCAGATTATGACCGTTTACATCGCCCATTAAAATTACAGGTCGGGGGATTTGTTTCACATAGGAGCTAATAACCTGCTTGCTTACAATCGTATTTGGAGAACGATAAATTACTAGTATGGTCGATTCAATACCGTTAACGCGCGTTCTTATTGCGCATCCTTCTACACCATTTATTACATTCCTTAGTTTCAGGCTGCGGAATGGTATGTTTCTTCTAATTAGTATAGCCACTCCACCGTAACCGTCTGCTCTGTCGTATCGCTCGGTATTATAGCCAGGGATGTTGAATTGTTCCTTAGGTTTAAGCCACGTTTATGCAATTCCGGCAACACATACATCGTACGATTTTAATAGATGGTGCAAACTTTCTTTGTTGGAACGGACAGAACGTGCGTTCCAGAATAAAAGATTCTTCACTTCCCTATTCCCCGCCATTGTTGCTTAGTTCTTCCTCTGTACCGTGCAGGTTGCTTGTGGATTCTATAATCCTACTAATATTATCCCTTATTGCGTCGATTGGGAGTGTCCCTCCTCCAGATTGTATCTGCTGTAGCAGCGTGGTAATGAAATTTAGCATTATTTCTATTAGGCGATGCCTGTCTGATGTGGCTGGAGGATCCTCCATGTTATTGACGGTGCTGGTTAAATTACTCTGTAAGGGCACCGTTGGTCTTTGGCTAGGAATGTGATATTGCTGGTAATCTTTCCAGTTATTTGTATTGCTATGTGTCGTGATCTGTTGAGGTCGGACGACTTTTGAATTAATTCCCGGAGGTACCATGTTGTCTCGTCTAAGTGGGACTGGGTTTGTCCCATGCAGTGGCTTGGACTGATTATTCTGCGGGGTTGTCCTCATAGGGAACAGCGACATGTTCTGTTGTCTAGACAGTACCGGAGATTGGGAGACAGTCTGTGGAGGGGTTGCTGCCGCCCTTGTGTGTGGCCTGTTATCAAATGAGGCTAGCTGGTAGGTTGGTTGTTGGTAGTTGTTGACAGGAAAAGAGTGCATGACCGGCAGAGGCGGAAATTCAGTTGGACTATTGTACTGCAAGTTGATGTTGGTTGCAGCTTGAGCGTAGGGTCTATTCTCATGTATAGCTGTGGCCTCGCTATAGCTGACATTATTCAACGCCATATATTGCTTAATGGCTCTCGTCTTCTGATATACGGGACACAGTCGATCTGTGGCTAAGTGTTGGCCAGAGCACAGAGCACACTTAGGTTGGGACGTTTTAGGACATGACTCAATGCTATGATCGGATGCACAAAAACCACAGCGCGTTTGGCTTCGGCACTGATTGCTCCCATGACCGAAACGCAAGCATTTGTAACACTGGGTAACTGATGGGATATAAACCTCAACATTACAGCGAACCCCGTGGATGTAGACAAATTTAGGCAGCAGCTGAGATTTAAATGTTAATACACATACGGGAAGTGGTGTAAGTTCCTGTTTACCTTGTTTTACAACTTTTTTATTGAACCGTCGGATACCTACTACTTGGGCCTCACATTCTATCACTGAGAGTATTTCTATGTCACTCAGGGAGGATGTCCACGTTCCTAATTACACCCTGTTTGTGTACCATGAACTTTGGGATGTAAGCCACCATATTGTTTCTAGCGAAGACTTCCGATGTTACGAGGCTATTTGCCGCCGCACTACTGTTTGTTTCAATTTTTATTCTATTACGACCAGAACTCGTGATGTTCAAAAGATGATTTGATCTTAGGATACCTTGCTCACGTAGTAGCTTTCCTATAACCATTGGATGTAACCGGCCTATGTTCTTCTCCTTCCCCTCTACAAAAACTATAAATGGGCCGTAATCGCTTGCGTCGTACCTGTAGCTTGATGTATTCTGCTGCGCGTCCTGTAGACTGCTGCCGGGAAGGAGGGTGCAGTTGCCGCTTGTGTTGCTGTTGTTGCTGGTACTACTGGTGCTATTGGAGTTGCTGACGTTGTTGGTGTCGTGTTGACAGTAGACATCGGCTGCTGGGCTGCTGAATGTATCGCTGAGAGCCGTGCGACTTTCTCTGCTGCATGGGTTGATTTTCTTACATCTTCTTCTGTTGGTACCTGGCGTTTAGCAGGCTTGTTACTTATGCTTTGGCTACCGAGCATGGGATCGTCTGGTACCACACTGAACTGATAATTCACAGACTCGATTGGAATGGCTTCGTCAGTTTGTTGGTTGCTGACTGTGTTCAACGCGGCTGCAATTACCGACCCGGTTGGCGTGCCACTATGATTTTCAAGTTCTGATGTGTGGTCCTGAAGGCCACAAGTTCCACCTTCACCGTACATCCCACCGAACATTGTGGGTGACGGTCACACGGACTAGTATATTAGATGAGCACGATTACCAATCGATTGTTTTCACCTAGAACACAGTAGATTGTATTTCTTGGTAAACTATTACGTCTACCACACACACACTACTTGTTTACCGCGACCGATTAGCTAGCTTCGGTTATAACTTCACCAGGAAACGTAAACTACCAGGAAGTTGTTGCTCCGAGAGCTCGCTGCAGACTGAAGTTATGGAGTTGGGTTACAAAACTTTGGTCAGATCATTTGTTGAATATGGTGGTGTAGTTTGGAACCACATTTTGGAGATCAAATACAGGAGTTGGAAGGTGTGCAAAGAAGAGCAGCTAGATTTGTTTGTGGAAATTATCGCAGGACCCAGTCAGTAACTGATATGATACAGGAGCTGGATTGGGACTCATTGGAGGAAAGGAGGAGGGTGAAGAGAGTGCTGTAAATGTGCAAATTGCTACCGGAGTGTTAGCTCCATCGCAATTAAACTGTATTCAGACGACAACAAGTTTTTTAATTACTTAATGTCTACATCGTCTTTCTTTTAATCATTGTACTTAATAAAGGTTGAATTACCGGGAAAGATACGAAAATGAGAAATTCTTCTTGCTTTACCCCTTTGTCTTCTCTACACTTTCACTTCCACTCATTTCCACAAGGTGACATTCTGTAGTTCACTGGACATATTCAACTACGCAATTCGAATACATTGCGAGGATAACAGCAAAGTGACTGCTCGGTTGTGCGAGTGGCTGGCTGGCGGCGCCACCAGAATCCTGGTTGCGTCGCCAACAGAGACACCAGTGCCGAGGCTGGTTGCGCCGCCAAGTCACCTAGTGTAATAGCACCCTAAGTTCACCGTCTTGGCCTTTAAGCCTGTTCGACTGCCCCCCTGTGCGGCTTCTAAGTCTGGTAGCCATGTGCCAGTCACCGTCAGGTGACCGAGGCACAGCCTCCCACTTTTCAGCCTGGGTTGCAGGTACAATGCTCGACATAGGTGAATCTATGAGCGGCATGGCTACATCAGGTTCCCCAATACCACATCTGCTGCAACCTACTACGGCAGCTTCCAGCTGTGTAACTTTCGCTAATACAGCTGAAAGTTGTGCGCGCAGATCAGCCACCTCAGCTCGCGTCTGCACACAGCAATCACAGTCTCTAGACATACTGCTTTTTAAAATCGAAAAAAAGAAAAATGAACAGAAACTCGAACTAATCTGTACTTCGGATAAACTGCAAAAACGAAGTGAGAACACAAATCAAATCTACACCACACTAGAGATAAAATATAAAACAAAACTGAGCTACTGACGGAGCCACGTTCAATTGCTAATAACCTGTACTTCTTACAAAAAGTAAACAATCAGAGATAACACTAAGCTAATCCAGACACCACTAAAGATAAAATGTCAAGCTAAATCACACTACTTTACTGAGTGACCGTCCAATTGCAACTAACCTCTACCTTCTACAAAAGTAAACACTCAGAGATAAAACTAACTAAATCCACACACCACTAAAGATAAAATGTCAAGCTAAATCACGCTACTTTACTGAGTGACCGTCCAACTGCAACTAACCTCTACCTTCTACAAAAGTAAACACTCAGAGATAAAACTAACTAAATCCACACACCACTAAAGATAAAATGTCAAGCTAAATCACGCTACTTTAATATAATAGAGAGGTAAGAAATAAGGTCCATATAAGTTAATGATACGAATTTTTTTGTCATTTTACTGATCTTTGGATTGACAAAGAATAAGAAACACTGAGATATTTGATAACGATAGATTCTTCCTTACTTGTTAATGGTTCGTTTCCAGTAATAAATATTTAAACTCGTTCAGCACAAAAGTAGACATTAAAACAAAACTGGGCTAATCGCCTGAACGCAGCTGCAAGAATGCGAACATCAGATGGCAAAATATGGCCAAGAAAATCGGGAGTTCCCACTAACAATGACGAAATGAATTCCATTCCGTGAATAGAGCTTTGTTTTAAGACCGCTCTGTCACAGAACAACGAATTTTCCGTCCTTACAAGTTGCCGCCGCGGTCAGTGTACCACGGCGCTTTACCTAAAAAAAGGGTCGAGAGCACATGAATATTTCGCCCTGGCGCTTATAAAAAGATATCACCAACACATGATTTTGGCGCCCCCCTGAAGTTGTCGCCAGAGCAAAAGCCCCGGTTTGCCCATCCCCCCCCCCCCCAAGATCCGGCACTAAATGTTTCATACATAATAATGTCCTTGATCGTATTGCATAGGATTTACATAGTTTCTTTCCATAAAACAATGTTCATTGCCACAAATTCACAATTAATTATAAGGAAACTATACTAAACCATAATTAATCCACTCATAGCTTGCTATAGATAATTCTTAAAATGCATTTTCATTAAAGGGGATAGGTCCGAGGGTGGTTGTATATGTCTTGCGGAATTTTCCACGCCAGTGATAGTTCGTATTTTTTTAAAGTTATTTTTATTCTGATTGCTAGCATATCACTACAAACCTGAATGAAAGAAAAATAATTCGAATTTTGTTTTCTCAAGTATATCTTTAATTATAGCGCTCACTGATGTGTACAATAAACTTTAAGAGGCTGATAGAAATGTTTTTTTCAAACTGGGTCAATGAACTATGGAAATATTTTAAGTGGGTGAAAGTATCATTCCCTGTTAATGTTGTAATACCCCTCATGGCTGTAAACCTTAATTAAATCAAATATTTTAAGGTACTCCCAAAAATGAAAGACCTTTCACATATCATTTAATTTATTCTATATCAACAGTATGGAAATGTATCGTGAACTTAATTTAAAACATTTACATCATAACAAAAGTTAATTGGAACAGGAATTTATTAGTATCTGGCGCCAGGCTAGCAAAATTAAACTTATCACAAACTAAACATGATTTTACTTAAGCTGACGGCGTTTAGGAGTTATATTATGTGGAATAGTTCACACGACAATTCATTCGGCGGTCGTCACTTGTACCGTTGAAAACTGACCTTTGCAGAACTGAAATTCACTGTTTATTCGTCAGTGACATTTCTTTTACACTACCGAGCGAGGTGGGTGAGTGGTTAACACTCTGGCCTCGCATTCGGGAGGACGCCGGTTCGAATCCGGGTCCGGGCATCGAGATTTGGGTTTTCCATGGTTTCCCCAAATCACTCCAGGCGAATGCCGGGATGCTTCCTTCAAAAAGGCCATGGCCGAATTCCTTCCCGTTCCTTGTCCCCAGTACCATCCCGCCTCTAAAGACCTAAGCTGTCGACGAGGCATAAAGCAGTAAAAATATATATATATATATATATATATATATATATATATATATATATATAATTGTTAAGATTTTTAAATATGATACAAGCAATTATTGAACACGATACGTATTTATTATGTATTAGAAATACATATAACCGCACAACAGAAATGTAGCCGAGAGCAGCTTAGCACGGAATAACAACTGAACAGTTTATACATTGGTCAGAGTATAAACTAAGCTACAGATATAACAGAGATATTATTGAAGTATAGAAGGCAGTAATTCAAATTAAATAAGTATAAACAAACGATACTCTAACACTCCCACCGAATTACAGCCTTCTTGAAACAATTATAAACCAATGTTTATTATCACTGTTGTTCAAGTAACAGCTGCTGTATTTTTAAGAAATAAAATGTCACTGGCAAAGACATCATCACTGTACCCAACTAAGTCTGTAGTGTTTGTGTTAGGTAAGTAGCACAATCCATAATTCTTGCTTTCTTTCAAATATTTTAGTATTTTCTTGACAACAGTCCAGTGAGAATCATCATAAGAATGTAGAAGTCGATTCACCTGACTTACAGCAAATATAACATCTGATCTGCTTACTATTGCTGCATTGATAAGTGATCCCACTGCTTCTGTGTATGGGTGATTTTTCTCAGGTACTCCTTTAACCTTTGAAAGTCTCACATGTAGATCAGCAGGAATACTGTTAGGATTGGCACCAATCATATCAAATTTCCTCAATAATTGTTCTTCATACTTAGTTTGGTGTATAAAGATACAGTCTTTAGTTACTTCATTCATAACAGTCTTATCTCTACAAATCAAAAGTCCATCATCAACATACAGACAAAGATAACAGTTGATGTCAATGATTTGTTCAGTATAAACACACTGATCTGCTTTGGTTTTCACAAAACCAAATTTATTTAAAATTGGATTGAATTTTGTATTCCAGCACCTAGGAACTTGTTTTAAGGCATATAAAGATTTGGTTTTACATACCATATTTGGTTTGCAGTCTAGTTCCTCTGGTGGTGTCATAATAATTTTCTCTTTCAATTCACTTACTGTTGTTGAGAAAGTCTCATCATAATCAATTCCTTCAGTTTGAGTATATATCTTTGTACAACATCTGAATTTGTAACCTGGACCAGTTGGTTCATCCTTAATGCAGAACACACATTTACATCCTGTTACTTTTGCATCCTGAGGCTTTCCTACCAATGTCCATGTTCCATTTTGATGATGAGATTTTAATTCCTTGTTTATAGACATCTTACACTTTTCTGAATCAGATAATGTTATTGCTTCATTGTAGTTATGTGGAATAGGAATTATTGTATCTACACAGTAGCACAGGTAATCCTTCTCAACTTTATCTTTTTCTTTAGAGAGCATTTGTTTATTTCTAGGTCTCAGAGTCATATTTGAGGGTAAAGGTGTCTCAACAGTCACTTTTGTTTTATACTCACTGCTAGTATTGGTATCAGAAAAGTATTCAGCAGTAGTAATTGTGGAATCTGATTTGTCACTGGAGCTCTCTGATGTATGATTGTCATTTAATTCAGATGATGTATCACACATTGATTCTGCCAAATCAACAGGGAGATAATTTCTTTTGACAGTAGATTCCAGAAAAACAGCATCTCTGCTTTTAATTACTAACTGAGAAGGAGGTATTATAAACCTGTAACTTTTTGAATTCTCACAGTATCCAACAAATTTAGCTTTCTGTGCTTTAGGATCCCATTTCCTTCGTTTTTCTTTAGGGAGATGTATCATTGCATCACAGCCAAATATTCTTAAATTACTCACATCTGATTTTCTTCCTGACCACATTTCCTCTGGTGTTTTAAATGTCAGTGATCGAGTTGGAGCTCTGTTGATGAGGTAAGCAGCAGTATGTACAGCTTCAGCCCAATATAGCTTAGGAAGATTAGCATTGATCAACATACATTTTGCTCTTTCCACTAATGTCCGGTTCATTCGTTCAGCAACGCCATTTTGTTCAGGAGAATATGGTGTGGTTGTTTGATGGATTATTCCAGCACCTTGTAAGAACTCAGAAAAGTCGTTGTTTACATATTCAAGGCCATTGTCTGAGCGTAAACATTTTATGTTACATTCTAATTGTTTTTCAACTTGCATTTTAAAATGTTTGAACTTTTCAAAAGCTTCTGACTTTTTATGGAGAAAATAAACAAATACCTTTCTTGAATAGTCATCAATGAATGTCATGAAATATTTAGCACCTCCTAATGACATGGTTTCCATTGGACCACAAATGTCAGAGTGTACTAGTTCAAGTAACCTTGTAGCTTTGGATCCATTGTATTTTAAAGGTAACCTGTTTTGTTTTCCTTCTAAGCAAGTTGTACAAACTAATTTGTCTGGTTTCTTGGACAATTTTACACCTTCTGCATTCTCCACTATTTTCTGCAGATCATTAAAGTTCAAATGACCCATTCTTTGGTGCCATAAGAAAATGTCTTGCTCATCAACATCAGATATATATGCTTGATGATTATATACATTTAATCTATACATATTGTTGATTAAACTGGCTGTCCCAACTATTTCATTATTCCTGTTTATTATTATACAGCCCTTACTGTTGAACTTTACTTGACCACCATTTCTAATTATCTGACTGACAGATAGTAGATTTGTTGACAACTCTGGCACATACAGAACATTTTGAAACAAAATTTTCTTACATTGGCCATTAGCATCACACACATTTAAACTCAGCTTACCTGAGCCTTTTACTGATAAGCATTTGTCATTTGCAACCTTAATTGAGTTGATGAATGGTACTGTTTCTTCTTGTAATATATTTCTGTGCATGGTCATGTGGATAGAAGCACCGGAGTCTATATACCAGGAATCACTGTTACTCACTGGAGCTATGAATGCAGCGGCATAGCTTGAGTTTTCCTGATTTTCAACTTTGTGTTTCTTCTTTGCTTTAGACTTGCACTGTGCACTCAAGTGGCCATGCTTATTACAAGTGTAGCAACGAGGTCCTTTTTGAAACTGTTTCTTGAAGCTTTTGTTGTTCTTATAATTTACGGCAAAAGCTGATGTTTCACCATCATTTATTTTTACATCTTGTAAAATTTTGGCCTTTACGGAGTCAGCACTTATTTTCATACCGGAACTTTCAATAGCAATTATCATCGGTTTGTATGAATCTGGTAGACCGGAGAGAAGCAGAGTTCCAAGCCACTCGTCGTCTACTTTAAATCCAATATTTCTCAACTTGTGTGCTGTTGTCATGATTTTGCTAACATACTCTTCTACATTTTGACATCCGACTAGCGTTGTTGTGCACAGATCACGAAGTAAGCCCACTCGACGCGTTAATCCAGAATCATCGAAAGCGTTTGCTAAGTTGTTCCAAACTTCTTTCGCTGTCTTTGCTTCCTGAATGTGGACGTAGTTGATTGAATCCACTAGCAGAATAATTTTTGACTTGGCTTTCAAATCGCGTTTGGGATCAACGTGATCATCACTCGCATTTTCAATGCAATTCCACAGTCCTTCGTGTTCCAGATAGGTTTTGACGGCAAATCTCCATGTCGAGTAGTTTTCCCGACCAGTGAGTTTTTCTATCAAAGTTAATTGATTGCTTGAGCTCATATTTTCGCACTTTTAAATGCCGCGTGTTGCCTAGGTTGTAACTTTTACTTTCGTCAGATTATCACCTTTACATATACCTGGCTACTGGGCCCATAACCTGTTAAGATTTTTAAATATGATACAAGCAATTATTGAACACGATACGTATTTATTATGTATTAGAAATACATATAACCGCACAACAGAAATGTAGCCGAGAGCAGCTTAGCACGGAATAACAACTGAACAGTTTATACATTGGTCAGAGTATAAACTAAGCTACAGATATAACAGAGATATTATTGAAGTATAGAAGGCAGTAATTCAAATTAAATAAGTATAAACAAACGATACTCTAACAATAAATAATAATATTCTTTTACACTGCTCTGCGTCCCGAGCCTTCTCTTCACTGCACTGTCCTCCGTGCGAATCCCCTCGTCAGCGTGCGCCTGGCTCGCATCCCCTCTTTGCAAGCATTCCACAGGGGTGTCCGGGGCTGTCCTTCCAAGGTCAGACCTACACCAGCATTAACTGGATCATTACAATGTAGAAAGAAGGTAACAGAAATGCAGCAAAAGAAAACAAAATTAGTATTTTTTTAGATGGCAAGTATTGTTTGTTATACTTTATAAATAAATAACCCATGACAAATGAAATGAGGAGGCCTGAAAAAGAAAAAAATCAATAACTGTACCTGAGAAACAGTTTCCCCAATAATTAATCATTTCCATTTGTACCCAGAGTCACCATTTGATTCAGAATATTTATAACTAGATGATACCCGCAACTTTGTACGCTAAGAATTTCTTGCCAGAATTGAATAAGGAAAGTTGTTGGTAGCGAAGGATTGGTCAAAAACAACACCGAGTCGGCATAATATGACCGGAAAACCATCACTATATCATTCTACCATTGAACCTACCTCTTGAAGAGAATCAATTTCCAACATATTTAAAAACAGAAAAACAAAACGAAGGTGAGGAAATGTGTGTGTGTGAGAGGGGGGAGGGGGGTTAACTTAGGACAGCTTTATTTCAGCTTCGTATTTCTTCAGCATGAGCATCCGATTCTTGGGTTCACATAACTTTAGCTGCTCGTGATTTGCTAAGCTACAACTTAGGCCAGTTTACATCCGCAAGGCATGTAAAAAAAGAAGGCTAATTAAACTGGTGCCAGAAACATTTAAGCTGACACAAAATAATAGGACAGAGGAAATCGACATCTGTACTAAATAATTAATTTATTAACAAATTATACACTAACATAATGCGCGAGAAGCATAGCTTCAGCAAGCGACGTAAACATTACAGGCTAACACACGCATCCGTCTCTCTGTCACCATTCCATAAGTTCTCGAAATTTCGTGACTACAACTGTTAATCAAACGAAAAAATAATAAAAAAATTCCTGTGTCCTCTCTACAGATTTTCTTGTCAAATTCCGTCAATATCGGTATAGGTATTTAGTCGTAAAAATGTAACAAAAGACAGAGTCTCACTTCCGCATTTATAGTATTATTACTGCAGATCACACACACACACTGACTGCGAATCACCCCTGAGGATCAATATAGCTTAAAAATGTGTACACCTACAGCATTGCAAGACTACCTACGATTTGCCTCGCATTGAACCACTAACTTTGTGATATCTATAGTTTAACATTCAATCAGAATAACCGACGGTGCAAGAGTGACTCTTAAGATCAAAAACAATTTTTGAAAATCTTTGCCTCCACGGAGATTTGAACCGGAGACCACGATACAAATAGCAGTAAGCAAGCGTTTTAACCACTTTTTTTTATTTATTTTTATTTTTTATTAACTGCTGACCATATTCATTTTACAGAATAACATCAATAATATAATCCTACAAAGTTATAAATACAATTTTTTTCCTTCCAATTCATAGTTTTTAACATATAAGTACTTACAATTAATATATTTCCATTTACAGAATAACATCAGTAATTTAATTTAAACATGATATCATTAGTACAATTTTCCATTATCCTTTTACAGAGTAATGTTAACAGTTTTACAATAATAGTACCATTAGATTTAGCCAACACGCTGAACTAAAAGGTAGACTTTATTTATCAATGTGACTACGCAGTTGAGCCAACACCACCCCTTTTTTTTATTTTTTTACATTATATAATTACATTTGCTGAATTCCAGTTGTGGCAGCGACACAACACTAAATGTTTTTATAATATTGGAATCATATTTTAATAATACGTGACAACTGGCTTACAGAACAGGAGTAAGCTGCAACACAAATTTTAGTTCACCAAATCATCCAACTCCTTGTCGATTAAACACAAGATGTAGCATATTTGCAAACAGCTCACGATAATGTGGCATTCTACGCCATTTCCAATGTGCCGTTGCCATATAGTGAGAGAAGGCACGAGGATCAGCGTCAAACCCGCTTATTATCATATAATGAATATAATGTCCCGCTAACCACATAATGGTATTATTCTTCGTCCTGGGAAAGTATGTACTGTCCGGACGCAAGAGAATCTCACCGGAAATTGTAGCCTCCGTCGTACGAAGGAGAAAAGCTAATTGCCGACGAAGCCAGCTCCAATGTCCATGACTACATAGGGTCAATCTATGGTATAACGTATCCAATTCATGACAACGATTGCAGCGGTCTGTCTCCTGAAGGCCAATACGAAAAAGTCGAACATTTGTAGGAATAAGATCATGAACCACCTGGTACCACGAGGACGCCACTTCCATCGGAAATACAGGAAGACTAACGTTTGACCAGACAACCTTCCAATCTGTTGTTGGCGATAAGGATTCCACAGAAGAAACACAATGCAGAAACTGCCAACGACGTATCAACATCTTAACGGAAAGGTGCCTTTCGGAAAGGATGTCCCTTCCTATATAGCTAACTTCAAGAAAAAATATCCTAACATGCCTTAATTTATAATGAATCCTACAATATATACAGGAGGTATTAAGCTTGCTGGCATGAGACAGTCGAAAAGGAGTGCTGTTAGTGATCGAGGAGCACGTAAACAAGTTAGAATAGTGCGACGAATATATAATGCAGCAGCCTTGATCCGAATGTCAGGAAGACCCAAACCTCCCAACAGTCGGGGGCGCGCCATAACTTCATTTTTTTTTTTTTTTTTGCTGTCGTCAGTCTTTAGACTGGTTTGATGCAATCCTCCATCCCTTCCTATCCTGTGCTAACCTCTTCATTTCTACATACCCCTTACAATCCACGTCCTCAATTATCTGCTTCATATATTCTAATCTCTGTCTACCTCTGCAGTTCTTACCTTCAACTGTTCCCTCCACTAACAAATTAACCAATCCAGCATGTCTCAAAATATGACCTACCAGCCTGTCTCTTCTTCCTGTAAGCTTCATCCATAAACTTCTTTTCTCACCCATCATTTCTAAAACTCGTTCATTTCTTACTTTGTCTGTCCACCTAATTTTCAGCATTCTTCTGTAGCACCACATTTCAAATGCTTCAAGTTTCTTTCTTTCCGGTATTCCTAAAGTCCATGTTTCGCTACCGTAAAGTGCTGTGCTCCACACATAGAGTTTTAAGAAGTTCTATATAATTCCTAGATCAATATTTGAAACTAAAAGGTTTCTCTTTTTCATGAAGGCTCTTTTTGCTAGTGCTATTCTGCTTTTAACATCATTCCTGCTTCGGCCATCGGTTGTAATTTTGCTTCCCAAGTAACAGAACTCACTCACTTCTCCTATTGCATCAGATCCTATTTTTATATTTAATCTGCTAGTATTGGTGTCATTTCTGCTACATTTCATCACTTTTGTTTTACTTTGATTTATATTCAGTCCAAAAACTTCCTTCAGTATTTTGTTCATGCCATTCAATAACTTCTCAATATCCTCAGCCCTCTCTGCTAATAAGACAATGTCGTCAGCAAATCGTAGCATGCTGATTTTTTCTCCCTGAAAACTTATGCCACATGGAAATTTTTCTTTGACTTTCTTTATTGCTTCTTCTACATACAAGTTGAATATTAACGGGGATTGACTACAACCTTGTCTCACACCCTTTTTAACTGATGCATGTCTCTCGTGATTCTCTACTTTTTTCACAGCCAATTGATTCTTTAATGGTTTATAGAGGATTCTTCTATCTCGATACTTTAGACCTGACTTCTTTAGAATTTTGAACATCTTGTCCCACCTAACATTATCAAAAGCTTTTTCTAAATCAACAAATGCCATAAAAGTATCTTTGTTTTTCTTGATCCGCCCTTCAAGTATTAATCTTAAAGACAGAATTGCTTCCCTTGTACCGCAATTTTTCCTAAAACCCAAACTGATCTTCACCTACTATCTCTTCTTCTACCCTTTCCATCCTTCTGTATATTATTCTGGTCAGCAATTTTGAAGCATGTGATGTTAGACTAAATGTGCGATAATTCTCACATTTGTCAGCTTGTGCTTTCTTTGGAAGTGTGAAGATGATATTTTTATTAAAATCAGTTGGAATTTATCCTGTTTCATAACTTTTTGATATCAGCTTGAATAATCTTTCAATTCCTTCCTCTCCTAGAGATTTAAGAAGTTCTTCAGGGATCTCATCAATTCCAACTGCCTTATTTGCTTTCAAGTCATTCAGAGCTTTATTAAATTCTGTCCTCAAAACAGGATCTCCTAAGTCATCCATGTTGACATCGCCTTCCTTCTCCAATACACTATTGCTCAAGTCGTCCCCAACATACAGTTTCTCAATGTATTCCTTCCATCTGTTAGCTCTATCTTCTGAGCTTAAAAGAGGTTTCCCATCGGCAGCTTTAATGTTCATACCTCTTTTCTTCATTTCTCCAAAATTCTGTTTGATCTTTCTATATGCAACATCTACTTTTCCTGCAACCATTTCCTTTTCTACTTCTTCACACTTTTCTTGTAGCCATTTTTCTTTTGCTATTTTGCATTTCCTATTTATTTGATTTCTAAATTGCCTGTACTGCTCTCTTCCTGCTTTATCCTGAGCATTTTTGTACCTTCTCCTCTGATCGATCAGCTGCAAAATTTCTTCTGTGATCCAAGGTTTTCGGGCAGCTTGTTCCCTAAAGCCTAAGGTTTCTTTGCCAGCTTTCATTATTTCAGTCTTTAATGCATTCCATTCGTCCTCGGTTGAGCTACTTTCACAGTTAATTCTTAGACCTAAGTCTACCATTTCTGCAAATTTTTCTCTTGTGCTAGATTGTTTCAGTTTATTCACTTCTAGTCTGTTCTGCTTATGCTGCTTCCTTATTCGCTTGAATTTCAGCCTGCACTTCATTACTATCAAATTATGGTCCGAGTCTATGTCTGCTCCTGGGTATGCTTTACAGTCTAGAACATATATGGGCAACCCCTGGCCCACGGGCCGGATCCGGCCCTCGACCAGCTTCAATCCGGCCGCGAGAGGTTCAGAACAGAACATACCTTTCCGAAGAAAAATATCCACAGCTGAGAGTTTTAGCACGAAAAATAATTTGCACATTCGGAAGCACGTATAATGTGAGCAGCTTTTTTCAATCATGAAAATTAATAAAAATAAGCATCGTACTCGGTTTAGACTTTAGAGCATGGTTGGCCAACCCGCGGCCGCCTCGAAGATTTTTCCGCCCCACGCCATTCATAACACTTTTTCAAATTATATTTAGTTTATAATTGCCAATGAAGTGAAAACCAATGTATTTAATAAATTCATTATTTGTGCATCCGTATGTTTCAAAATTAACTGTCGAAATTATGAGAAAAAAATTACTTTGATTTTAAAATAATATTTTTGCGAATATATGAAAGATATTGCCTGTTTTATTTATGAGTTTACAGTTATCAGTTCGCGGAATAATTATGTTATATTCTGCGAACTCATAA
The DNA here is from genome assembly GCA_031002005.1 of Vandiemenella viatica. Classification (NCBI taxonomy): domain Eukaryota; kingdom Metazoa; phylum Arthropoda; class Insecta; order Orthoptera; family Morabidae; genus Vandiemenella; species Vandiemenella viatica. Next base: position 44,377 of record JARYHS010008666.1, read on the forward strand.
TGCGCGTGTATCTCGTAACATCTAATATAATATACAACATATAATTTTATATGCGGCCCGCGGAGTTATGGCGAATTTCCAAAGTGGCCCGCAAGATCATTTGGGTTGCCCACCCCTGGTCTAGAAGTTGATTCCTGAATCTCTGTTTGACCATAATATAATCTAGCTGATATCTGCCTGTATCCCCAGGACGTTTCCAGGTGTATATTCTTCTTGCATGGTTCTTAAACAGTGTGTTCGCCACTACTAGCTTATATCTTTCACAAAATTCTAGCAACCTGCTTCCTCGCTCATTTCTTTCTCCTAGACCAAAACTTCCTGCAGTATTCCCCTCTTTTCCTTCTCCCACTATTGCATTCCAATCACCCATGATTATTAGATTTTCCTCCCCTTTCACATATTGGATTAATTCTTCAATTTCAGCGTATATTTTTTCTATTTCTTCGTCATCTTCCTGCGACGTTGGCATATAAACTTGTACTAATGTGGTTGGGACGGGCTTAGTTTCTAACCTCATCAAAATAATCCTGTCACTAAATTGTTCATAATAACTAACCCGTTTCCCTACTTCTTGTTCATTACAAATCCTACACCAGTGACTCCATTGACAGCTTGTGTGCTAATTATCCTGTGTTCCCCAGACCAGAAATCCTGTGCGTCCTTCCATTTAATGTCACTAATCCCAACAACATCTAACTTAAGTTGTTCCATCTCCCTTTTTAAGTTTTCTAACCTACCTGCCCTATTCAGACTTCTAACATTCCACGCTCCGACTCGTAGAATGTTTCTATCCATTCTGATGGCTCCTCCCCTGAGCAGTCCCCACTCGGAGATCCGATTGGGGGACTATTTTAACTCCGGAATATTTTACCCAGGAAGAAGCCATCATGATATATGTAATTTGAGAGAATTACATGTCCTCGGGATACCCTTTGGGTCTTTAATGCAGTGGTTTCCCGTTGCTTCTGAATCCCCATGCCGTTGATCATTTCTGATTCATCCGACATTAGGGGCCGTTTCCAACCCCAAGGGCAAGAGGGTGCCCTGAACCGCTCCCCCTCTTCCGCCCTCTTTTCAGAGGCCGTTGGCAAGCAGTGGGTGACTCCTTATACCGGGAATCTTTCAGTCGCCAGAGCCTCGTCCGTGCAAACAGGGTGCACCACGTGAAGGAGAGGTTGACATTTGGTTGGAAAAGACTAGTATTGTCTCTCCCAAACCCTTGCACCCCCATAACTTCATAACGGACTCTATATATGGTGTGTCGCCAGATAAATCTGCCAGATAAACTTTTCAGCTTGTTTTTTTTTTTTTTTTTTTTTTTTTTTTTTTTTTTTTTTTTTTTTTGGTAACAGTTCAACGTCCCTTTTTAACAACGTGGTCTTTAGAGACGGGAAAGGATGGGGGCAAGGAATGGGAAGGAATTCGGCCATGGCCTTTTGAAGGAAGCATCCCGGCATTCACCTGGAGTGATTTGGGGAAACCATGGAAAACCCAAATCTGGATGCCCGGACGGGGATTCGAACCGCCGTCCTCCCGAATGCGAGGCCAGAACGCTATCCGTTACACCACCACGCTCGGTTTTTCAGCTTGTGGAACATCATCGCAGGAAGGGGAAAAAATTTGTGCTACAAAGTAAGCTTTACTCAACACATAGGTTTCCAGGACACGGACTTTGTGAAGGAGGGAGAGAGAACGGGATTCATGTTCATTGATTGTTCCCTGAATCTTATCCGTAACGGATTTCCAATTGATTGCGGCCATCTTCAACGGACACTTGTCGATTATAATGCCTAACGATCGGTGACGAAATACTGTCGAGGCCCATGGAATCTCAACCGCCTCAAATCCTCGCAATTTCAGTAAGAAACATTTTTGTTCATTAATATGTGTACCCGTAAGATAACAGAAGGCATCCAACACTTCTTTAAGCACCGGTATTTCGTCAGGAGTGCGAAGAAGCACCATGACATCGTCCGCATACGCGCGGACTGTAATATTTTCTCCAAGCAGCGACCTGCCACTCAGACGAGTAGCTAAACGTCGCAATAACGGTTCCAGAAAAAGAACAAATAACGACATCGATAAGGGACTCCCTTGCAGAACACCCTGACAAACCTCTATAGGGGAAGTAAGACGACCATTTACATCAATTGACACCTGAATACCAGTAATGAAGGAAGTAATTATCCGACGTACATCATCGTCAAAACCAATAGCCGTTAACACTTTCATTAAAAACTCATGATTAACGCGATCGAACGCCTGATGAAGATCAATAAAAAGCAAGGCACCTGTCATTTGGACGGTGGAAGCAATCGAGATTAGATCGCGGCATTCAACAACAGTAGTCAAGAGAGTACGACCCGGAATACAACTTTGATGACTCGCAATGTCGTCAGGCAGCAAGGCCGCTAGTCGACTATTTACCGCTCGCGCTACTATTTTATAATCATAGTTTAGGAGTGATATAGGGCGAAAACTGATCAACACGCAAACGTCCCGCTTTTTTGGGAATTAACACAATCTTAGCAACTTTAAAGGAAAGCGGAATTTGACACCCATGCATTACTTCATTCGCTATAGAAGTTATCGTATCCCCTATCAGAGGCCAGAAGCGAATATAAAATTCTTTGGGGATACCATCGACGCCAGGCGACTTGTGGGAGGGTGAATGATTCACAATGTTAAATATATCTTCACTATGAAATATTGAAAGAAACTCCTCTTGGTGAGCAGGTGTAACAATATTACTAAGGAGAGAAGTAAATCAGCAGACGATAGGCCATCGGAATCACACTGCAGTGTAAAGCTCGGAGAATAGTGATAAATTTCACGCATGATTATCACATTGGAAGACCTCTCATTCCCGTCAAGAGAATAATTTCAGCAAGGCACTTCTTCTGAATCGCTTGTGAAGCCCGAATAAGGTGGTACATAGATGCTAACTCATCCTGGAGGATTGAACGAGGCTGGGCGCGCACCGAACGCCATCCATTCCCTTCGTTTTAATTGTAAGAGTTTAGCCTTCACACGATGTACATCAGTTACCCTCAAAGTGTGCTGTCCGAGCACTATCATATGGATCACGAAGGAC